>JAJTUV010003495.1:0-51962 GCA_021653895.1 Mastomys natalensis
GAAACACTGCAGTTAAATGACTTCATGAATCAAACGGACTTAACGGATATCTACAGAACAGTCTACCCAAGCATTAAAGAAGAAACTTTCTTCTCAACAGCCCATGGAACTCTCTGGAATTGAGCACATGTTATAGAACAAAGCTAGTCTCCACAGACGTAAGACAGAGTGATAGCCTCCATTCCTTCTGATCACCATGGATTAAAGCTGGATGCACATAGCAGTAGACACAGTGGAAAGTACATACGTTCATGAAAGCTGGCTCAACTTACTGCTGAATGAAAATTGGGTCAAAGAAGAAAGGTTTTGAAAAAATGAAAACTTTTTAGCATTGAATGTAAACAAAAACAAGATTTACCCAGACCTATTGGAGACAATGGACAAAGGCAGTTCTAAGGCAGTCACAAGTCCAAAGCACATAACACTAAGTGCTTACATCAGAAAACTGGAGAGGCCTGGCAGTGGTGGCACACGCCTTTAATCCCAGCACTTGGGAGGCAGAAGCAGGCAGATTTCTGAGTTCGAGGCCGGCCTGGTCTACAGAGTGAGTTCCAGGACAGCTAGGGCTACACAGAGAAACCCTGTCTCGAAAAAAACAAAAAAAAAAAAGAAAAAGAAAAAGAAAAGAAAACTGGAGAGATCTTGTTTTAATAACTAAATGATATACTTGAAAATGAGGGAGAAATACCCACCCCCAAGAGATTAAGTTGGAATAAATAACCAAACTCAGGGCTGAAATCCATGAAATAGAAACAAACAAAAATCAGTGAAACAAAAAGTTATTGGGTTTGTCTGTTTGTTTGTTTTTAGAAAACCTTTAAGATTGACAAAGCTTTAGCCAAATTAACTAAAAGCAAAGAGAGAAAAACCCAAATTAATAAAATTAGAGATAAATAAGGAGACATCATAACAGATACTGAAGAGATGCAGAGAATCATAAAAATATACTTTTAAAAATCTGTATTCCACCAAACTGGAAAACCAAAGTTGAATCAAAATGGAATAAATTGTTTAAACCAATGTTTCTCAAGCTGTGGGCTGAGATCCTTCTGTGGTTACACATCAGATATAGCGTATATTAGGTATTCATATTACGATTAATAATAATAGCAAAATTATAGTTATGAAATAGTGTCTTAGTTAGGGTTTTACTGCTGTGAATAGACACCATGACCAAGGCAAGTATTATAAAAGACAACATTTAACATTTGGCTTATAGGTTCAGAGGTTCAGTCCATTATCAACAAGGCAGCATCCAGACAGGCATGGTGCAGGCGGAGCTGAGAGTTCTACATCTTCATCTGAAGGCTGCTAGTGGAATACTGGCTTCCAGGAAGCTAGGAAGAGAGTCTTAAAGCTCACGCCCGCAGTGACACACCAACAAGGCCACGCCTACTCCAACAAGACCACACCACCTAATGGTGCCACTCCCTGGGCCAAGCATATACAAACCATCACAGTAGCAATAAAGTAATTTTAGGGTTGGGGAATCACCACAACATAAGCTGTATTAAAGGATCACAACATTAGGAAGGTTAAGAACTACTGATTTAAACAAGCCCATGTGTGCAATTTAATAGAAGTACTATCTAAAACTCTACTCCCCCCTCACACCAAAAAAGCCCAGGACCAGATGGCTCTAACATATAATGAATTCTGTCAGCCTTTCAAAGATGTCTGTCACTATTTCTCAAATTATTCTACAAAGTAGAAACTGAAGAACATTTTTTTTGGGAGGGGGGGGTTTCGAGACAGGGTTTCTCTGTGTAGCCCGGGCTGTCCTGGAACTCACTCTATAGACCAGGCTGGCCTCGAACACAGAAATCCGCCTGCCTCTGCCTCCCAAGTCTGAAGAGCATTTCTTAATTCTCTCCTCTCTCTCTCTCTCTCTCTCTCTCTCTCTCTCTCTGTGTGTGTGTGTGTGTGTGTGTGTGTGTGTGTGTGTATGTGTGTGTTTCAAAACAAAGTATCTCTGAGTAGCCCTAGCTGTCCAAAAACTCATTCTGTAGACCAAGTTCACCTTAAACTCACAGAGATCTGCCTGCCTCTGCCTCTGTGTGGGCCACAACCACCTAGCTTCCTAATTCTTTTTTTTTTTTCCCCCTTCCCTCTCTGGGCCCTGCTTGCTAATTCTTTTTATGAAGCCACTAGTACTCTGTTACCAAAAGTACACAAAGACATCCCCCAAAGAAAACTCTATATCACTATCCCTTACGAACAGAGAAGTAAACATTTTTAATAAAATACTCTTAAGCCCAATTCAAGAACACATAAAAAGATTATCCAGCGAGACAGAGATGGTTTCATTCCAGAGGTAAGGGGATGACGCAATAAAACCCATCTACCACAGAAACAGCAAGGGAGATGGAGGGATTACAAATAGGAAAGGAAGAAGTCAAAGTATGCTTGTTTGCAGAGGATATAATTTCATACATTAAAGTCTCCACCAGAGGCTGGAGAGATGGCTCAGTGGTTAAGAGCACTGGTGGCTTTTCCAGAGGTTCTGAGTTCAATTCCCAGCAACCACACGGTGGCTCACAACCATCTGTAATGGGATCTGATGCCCTCTTCTGGTGTGTCTGAAGACAGCGACAGTGTATATATATATACATGTATCAAATCTTTTAAAAGGAAAAGAAAAAAAAAAAGACTCCAACAACAAACTTCTACAACTGACAGACACTTTCTGCAAAGTAGAAGGATATAAAACACACAGAAATCAGTTCCTTTTCTACCTATGAATAACAGCAAACTGAGAAAGAAATCACGGAACCAATAGCTTTCACAATGGCCTCAAACGATTGTCTTGGAATAACTCGAACCAAACAAATGAAAGATTTGTTTGGCAGAACTTTAGACATCGAGGGGGAAAAAATGAAGAAGACACCAGAATATGGAAAAACCTCCGATACTCATGGATCAGTTATATCTACAGATTCAGTACAGATGCCCATAAAAATTCCAACATAATTCTTTTGAGAAATTGAAAAAAACTTCAACTTAACATAAAAACAAACAAACAAAAAACCCAGTAGAGTTTAAATAATCATGAATAATAAAGGGACTTCGGGATATATCACCAGGTTTCAAGTTGTATCATTGAGTTAGTAATATTAACAACATGGTGTGGACATAAAGACAAATATGTTGATTAATGGAATAGAATTGAAGACCCAGGCATAATTCCACACACCTCCAGAGACCTGACAATGAAGCCAAAAGTACACACTGTAGAAAAGGCAGCATCTTCAACAAGTTAGATTAAAGGCTTCATGTAGAAGAATGTATTCAGATCCATATTTATCACTTTGCACAACACTCAAGTCCAAATGGATCAAGGACCCCAGCGTAAGGACAGACACCCTAAATCTGATAGAAGAGAAAAACAGGAATGGGCTTGACCTCACCCTCACAAGAACTTTCTGAACAGCATGCCAGTCGCATAGGCACCAAGATCAACAGTTAATAAATGGGACCTCATCTGTAAGGCTTCTGTACATGGAAGGACGCCATCGTTCAAATGAAGAGCAGCCTACAGAATGGGGGAAAAAACTTGACTAATTATATGTCTGACAGAGGGTCGGTGTCCAGAATATATAAAGAACTAAAAACCAAACAACAAGAAAACCAGTAACCCAATTTAAAACCCCATTTTAAAGTGAGGCTTAGAACGGAAACAGAGAGTTCTCAAAAGATAAAACCCACTGTGGATGAGAAGCACTTTAAAAATGCTCAACGTCCTCAGCCAGCAGGAAGATGCCAACTAAGACTTCTTTGAGAGTTCATTGTACTCCACTCAGAAGGGCCAAGGTCGGTTAAAGCAGAGGACGGCAAATGCTGAGTAGGATTTGGGGGAAGGGGAACACATGTCCATTGCTGCTGGGTGTGCAAATGGCCACAGCCACTGAGGAAATTAGTGTGGGAGTTCCTCAGGAAGCTGTAAAGATGTCTACCCCATTAGGCATATACACAAAGGTCATCAGGTCTTCATATACACCCTTGTTCAGCTGTATTCATTACTGCTCTGCTCATAATAGCCAGAAATTGGAAACAGCTTAGATGTAATCAATTGTTTAGTGGATAATGAGAGTGTGGTGCATTTACATAATGGGAATTACTCAGCTCTTAAAGGAAAATGAAATTTGGAGGTAAAAGGATGTATTTAGGAACACGTACTCTGGGTGAGGTAACTGAGACCACAAGAGACAAATAGTGTATATTTTCTTTTATAAGTGGGTGTTAGCATTTGCACTTTAGATGTGTGTGTTTCGATAATAGCAACCACAGAGGTTAGCTATAGTGGCTTGGCCTAATGCTGCGAGTATTCTAATGCTAACTTGGGTCCCTCAAAACTTTGCTCCAAAGATGTGAGAGTCCGCAGAATAAGACACTGAGGGACTCTGACCCCAGTTATTTCTGATTGGTCAATAAAGATGCCAGCAGCCAATAGCTGGGGAGAAGAGACATAGTTGGGTTTCAGTTTTCAAGGGCTTGAACAGAGGAGAGCAGGGAGGAGCCACCATGGAAGAGGAAGAATCTGCAGGAGGGAGAAGGAGAGCCGAAATGGGATAACTGAGCCATAAAGTACGTGGTCATGTGGGCTGACCAATTGGAGCTAAGAGCAGCCCAGATAAACATAGTAAATAATAAGGGGGTTATTCGGGAAGAAAGTGGATTCTACCAGCATAGAGGGTAGGTGGCTCCCCAGCTATTGTGCTGCCAAAGGCATATTAAAATATAAAGGCTGTATGTCTGTCTTTCATCCGGAAATATAAATGCTCAAAGGTAGGAAGAAACCCTGAGCTGGGATTTTTTAAAATATTTTTTGACTACAGTTAGCTGTTGGATAAGGCACAGGGAGAAGGGGATCTTCTAAGGAAGGGGACATACAATATAATTTAGTTTTCCTTTATCTCTTTATAATTAAAGCGGAGGAGGAGTAAGTGGGGAGGGAGGGAGAGATGGAATGGTACAGTAAAGGGAGAGAAAAGCAACCCTAAGAGTCCTTTGAAAAGCCACATAGAAACCCCCTACTGTGCAAGTATCCAGATACACCTACCCCCCACCCCCATACACACATAGGAAAGAAATTTAAATGAAGTAACCATATAATGGGGAGACACTGCCACAACTAGAAATCTTTTTTTTAAAGATTTATTTATTTATTTATTAGTTTATTTAATGTATATGAGTACACTGTAGCTGTCTTCAGACACACCTGAAGAGGACATCGGATCCCATTACAGATGATTGCAAGCCACCGTGTAGTTGCTGGGATTCGAACTCAGAAAGATCAGTCAGTGCTCCTAACCACTGAGCCATCTCTCCAGCCCACAACTAGAAATCTTATACCACCAAGTAAAACCTCCAGTTCCAGGAATGGGGGTTACATCTTATTGAGTTGTGTTGGCCAAAGGAGTCCCATAGACCTCTCCCCAAATACCACAGTCTACTGCCAAGGCTACTAGATTGTTCTCCACAACCTAATGGTACAGCCATTTTAGCAGAAGACATCATTGACTTGTGTCTTTGAACATAAAGAAATCAAACTGGAGTCAGCGGGAAGCTTCACCCCTACAGACTAGTATTCATGTTTCTTTTCATGCTACTGGAGGAGAAAAGCAATCACCGATATCACCCAGATACAAACGCTGAGATCTACAACAGAGATCTACTACAAGATATGCTAGTGGGATAGTGGTACAACTGTTACGGGAGTTACCAACCACTTCACTGCTTGATTTTAGGTCTGTTCTGTGAGATGGAATCCATTGAAAATACTACTAAAGTGGTCAAGAACAAAGACTATATAAGTCATGGACGCTAGGGAAAACCTACTGTTATTCTGCTAAAGGACTCCTAATAATGTATTGCAATACCTACAGGTCAGCACATTGCTGGACCCCCATCAGAGAAGCTTTTTCTTAAGTAGATGATAATTAACACAGAGACCCACAACTGGACAATGTGTAGAGAGTAATAGACTTTGGAACACTCAGTCCTGAATGTAATGTCTTTATCAAACCCCTCCCCTTAAGGCTCTGGGATCTAAGAGGAAGAGGAGGCAGAAAGATTATAAGAACCAAATTGATAGCTGACTCCAAAGAATCGGTATCTTCCGGACACTACTGGACTGATACACATAGAAACTCAGAGAGACCCTGAGAGCATGCACAAGACCTGCCCAGGTTCAAACCATACAAAAATCCCAGAACTGAGAAAAAGATGCGGACACAAAGCCCCATCCTTAACCAAAAAAATATTTGCAACTCATACCTGCTGGAAAGGAAAAGTCAGTTTTCTGCACTGGAGTGTCACTGGATATGTTAACCTCACATCAGGGTAGGCACCCTGTCCAGGAATAATTGGCCAACACAAAGCAGATGCCATGTTTTTTCTGTGTTTTTTTATTTGCTTTTTTGTTGTTGTCATTTCTTTGTTTGTTTCTGGTTTTACTGACTTTGTTTATTTGTTTTGATTTTCATTTTTTGTTTTTGTTTTGAGAGAGAAATCATGAAGTTGAGTGGGTAGAGAGACTGGGGAGGATCTGGGAGGAGTTGAGAGAAAAGAAGAATATGCTCAAAATACATGAAAAAAATAGTCTGAAGCCTCTTCAGGGATGCAAAACAATCTCTAAATTTTGAACTCCAGAGAAAAGATTTCCTCTCCAAAGGGGAAGAGTGAGGACAAAGTAAGGAAAGACAGGACATAAGCAAGACTGGAACCAAGGGCAGCAAACACTAAATCCTGAACATTCATGGCGAATAGCTGAGACTCATGATGGAATCATCTGGGCTGCAGATCATCTTAACCCATTCAGTTCTGCTTCTTGTAGCACCCACAGCCTCTCTCTTGGTGTCACCCCTCTTAGGTCCTACAGACTTTTCTCACCTGACAACCATGTTCTTGACATTCCCAGTACCCTGGGATTTTGTTGCAGCTTGGGCTCCATCTTCCTGGCCTTAAGCCTATGAGGTCATCCTTGCTGGAGTTTAATATTGTCTTGTCCCGTTGGCCTTCTGAACCTTGGTGTAGGCAACTATAACCCTCTTACTTTGTATGTTGCTTGCCTGCAAAAGAAAAGCTACATAGATGACATTGCCCAGATCTGCTACCAACTTGAGATGTAGCCTGCCCTACCCCTTTGACCACAGCTGCTGTGTCAATTGTATGCCATCCTGGGTTGTTCTGGAGAAACACACTACTAGGTAAACATTTGAGAGCTGGGAAGTGCTATGGTGACTACCTAAGTACAGACTCTCTTTGATAAGTCATCTCTCTGCCAGTGAAATGAGCCAATTCAAGCCAAATTAAAGTACATAGACGCAGGTTAATTGGGAACTGCTCTTGGGCAGGAACAAGGTCAGGGAAGTTGCTAAGGGGAGGGAAACAGAGGGAATGGGGAAAAGAAAGAGATAAAGAGTTGTGCATTAAAGAAAGAGAAAAAGCAGGGGTGTGTGTGGGGGATCAAAATGTCTGGATTATATAGGAAAAAGACTCTGGGGGAGAGGAAGTCCAACCCCTGGGGTAGGAAGGTCAGGGTAGAGGGTTGGGTATACCAGGTAGGGACTGAGGGATGCTGGGAGAACCTGGAGGCCAAGTCCACCTTGGTTTGTTAAGTATGCACCTTGGCTCTTTGTCCTGGGTCTGAATCCCAACACTCTTCTTTCTACGAATCTACATTTTCTCAAGTTGGAGCCTTTGGTGATTAATGTGGTCTTGCCACAGGGCAGTCTTCCTAGAATGTGGGTTTCTTTTTAAAGTTACCAATCTCATTAACAACTACAGATGTGTTGTCTGCAACCTCCTGGTTCACAACTTCAAATCTCTCAGGAGCTTTTCCTCTTCAGACTGCATACTTTTTATATCGTTCCGCACTCACCACCGTAGAACTGAATCAAAACAGCGCCACAGCCTGACTGCTTCGAGGTCTTGAAACTTCTTCAGCCAAACGTTACTCTGTTGCTTTTGAATTCAGCCTAATATAAATTTGAAGGGATGGGCAGAGCGAAGACAAACTGTTTGTTGGAGTAGAACACCAATGCTGGTAGCCCAGGTCCTGAGAGCCTTTGTTCCCTCTGAAACATGATTTTTCTCGCCATTCTCTAAAGTCCTACAAGCCTGGCCCATGGAGCTCAGCTCACAGCATTCCAGAGATTTGGATTTTTTTTTTTTTTTTAAGTTCCAAACTCTTCCACATGTCTTCCTCAAAGTTTCAAAGACCTTCAAGGTCAGGTTAATCACAGCAATAACCACACTTTTGGTACCACTTTTCTGAGATATCTGAGATATATACTTACCTTGTTGCTGTGACAAAAGACCCATGTGGTGGCGCGGCGGAAGGAGGGGGACCTGGCGGGCCCATGTCAAGGTGCTCCCCTGAGAAATCAGGCCAGGCCACAGACTTGGTATGAAAGAGGCTTATTTGGAGGAAGGGGAGGGAGTGAGAGCCTAGAGAAGGGGTAGAGGCAGATGAATGGGAGCAGAGTCATGAGGGCTGAGAATGGGAATACGGAGAAGAACAGAACGGGGAACACGTGGGAAGAGAGAGAAGGGAGGGAGCGAGGGGGCGAGAGGGCGAGGGGAAAGGGAAAAGGGGAGAAGGGGAAGAAAGGGAGGGGGAGAGGGAAGAAGGAGAGAGGAAGAGGAAGGGAGAGAGGAGGAGAGAGAGAGAGAGAGAGAGAGAGAGAGAGAGAGAGAGAGAGAGAGAACTGGGGTGGGGGGCAGTCCTTTTATATGATGCCACTGTACTTGGCAGCAGAGGTGATGGCGGCTGCATGACGTAAGCTATGTAAGCTATTAAGCTATCGCTAGGTCCTGGAAGGAGCCTAGAGGAATCTCAGTACCCTAACACTAACAAGGGCGACTTAAGGCATGAGGGACTTCCTTTGCTTCCCAGTTTGAGGGTACAGTGTGTTTTAAGTATATGGGAAATAATAATAATGTTAGCAGTATAAAATAATAATGGGGCAGCTAGTCATACCACACCTGCAGACAAGAAGTAGAGAAAGATTCATTTTATCATTTGGCTTCCTTTCTCTCTTTTAATTTATTTTGGGCTCCTAGTCCAGGGGCTGGTACCACTCACATTCAGTCAAGCCACTGTCTTCAGTTAAACCTTTCTGGAAATACGTTGTGGGCACACCCAGGGGTGTGTTTGCTCGGTGATTCTAAAACCAATCAACTAAAATAAAAAAGTAATAATCATGAGTACATATTAAAAATTATTACAAAAATTTTGTGATGTTTGACGTATCCTTCAGAGTGATGTAATAGAAGAGAAGGAAGTAGGTGTCAACCTAAAATTGATAGCCATGTGCTGGTTATTCTTTTTTTTTTAAAGTTTTTTTTAAAATTTATTTATTATATGTAAGTACACTGTAGCTGTCTTCAGACACCCATATGAGGGCATCAGATCTCATTATGGATGGTTGTGAGTCACCATGTGGTTGCTAGGAATTGAACTCATGACCTCTGGAAGAGCAGTCAGTGCTCTTAACCACACTGATCCATCTCACCAGCCCATGCTGGTCATTCTTGAATTTAAGTTAGGAGTGTGGGAGCTTCATTCCATTAGCTTCTCTACTCTGAGAACTATTTGAATATTTCTGAACTAAAAATATTAAAAGGCAATGATCTCTCCGTTCTTTCCCTTCCAAAAGTAAGTGTTGAGTTTAAGCCCAGTCAGCTCTTCTGCAAGAAGGGGAATTGGAGTGGTACTTGAAGTCAGGATACAAGGTTTCAGAAGTGTGAGCCAGTGGTTAGCACATAACAGCAGGGAAAGCCAGCTGGGGCTTGATGATCAATTAAAAAACCAACAGGAGGCGGTGGCGCAGCCTTTAATCCCAGCACTCAGGAGCAGAGGCAAGCAGGTCTCTGAGTTCATGCCCAGCCTGGTCTACAGAGTAAGTTCTAGGACAGCTTGGGCTATACAGAAAAATCCTGCTGGAGGGCGCAGGGAAAAAAGAAAAGAAAGATAAAAACCAAGAAGTTGTGCAGGGTATAAGAGCTCAAAGGCATCAAGGGCTGCCCCATTAGTCTTTTGGACTTCTTTGAGAGAGTGTTTAACTAATCATGAGTTCTGTATTGCGGAATAGTAAAAGGCCCTTTTATTCATATAGCAAGTTCAACATACTGCTAGTTGAAGTAGGCTGAAAAGAGCAACAGAGGAATCCTGGCCCTTATGAAGGCCCCAAACCCTATTTGGAAATCAGTATCAGTAGCATGAAATTAATGTGTGTACATGTTATGCACAAGTGACATGGGAAACAGAGCTTCCGTTAGCCTATGGTCAGCCAAAACAGGTTTTACAGAACAGCTGATGGGGTTAACATTTTAAGACCAACATAGTGTTTGCCAGAACAAGAAGCAGAAGGAAGAGGTCATTTCAGGAAGAAGGAAATAATGTGTCCGACAGCAAGAAGCCACAGCGATGTGTTCTGGGAACTCTGAGTATTTGTATTGTTGAGGCACAGTGCATGGGTTCTCAGGATTGTTCCTCAGGCCGAAACACACCATCTTATTCTGGGTCTACAATGGGGAAAGGCCTTAACCTGGAAATCCTATTGGCCTTTAAAAAGTGTTTGACTAAGGCTGGGGGGATGGGTCAGTGATTAAGAACCTAGAACCAATTCTAAGCACCCATATGGTGGCTTGCAATAGTCTATAACTCTAGTTTCAGGAATATTCAAGGGGTACCAACCATACATGGTGCACAGACAATATGCAGGCAAAGCACTCACATACATAGAATAAAAAAATAAATTTTTTAGTAATGGGAGTGGGAGAAGAGGTTTAACTTCAACACTACATGTTGCTGGAACTCGGGCTGTGTCTCATACCACAAATGCAATCCAAAAGACAAAAAGAAACAGGCTCAACCTAAAACTATGGTCTGGGCAGCAAGAACCTACTTCCTGTAATTATAGACCCTTGTACAAAGAAGGAAGACCAGTGAGTCAATCAGAAATCCAAGCCCTAAACTTCATTTCCAGCTCCTTAGTGATTCGCTTGGTAGAAACAAATGACGAATGAACTATGATTTCACGAATCACATAGTTTATTGCCACACAAAGGGAACTTTTGCCTTTTGCTCACACTGATTAAAGAGGGGAAACAAGATGAACAAACCTCACAGGGAACATGGCTCGTAGATGTGGCACAACCTCATAGTGAGTAAATTTTGAAATCACGAGTTCAGTTGCTCCATTGGGATAGAAGCAGGCCTCTGCTGAAAGTCCAGTATAATTAAAGACTTGGTGTACCTTTATATAAGTGCTTCTCAGGAGAAACTGGTTTGACCAATACAGCAGAGTTCTGTGAGGTGACCTGAGGCCCCTCAGATAGAGGGATAATGTAAGTCAGGCTTAAGGATGAGTTGAAGATCTGTCATAGCATATGCCTGTGTGTGCATGTCTTCAGAATAGTGCCTGGCAATGCATAGCTAAGCTATAAGCTCTTAAGTGTCTAGTTCTTAGGTTTAAATAGATTTGATATTCGGTAGCTCATAGATGAAAAGGTATTTTAAATGTATTTCCATATTTGGTAACTCACGTGTGTAATGTCTCCTCATGTTAAGGAGAGATCTCCTATGTTTATTGGGGTCTAGTAAGACTTCATATTCTTCAAAAGAAATACCTTTCAAGTTCTCGGGGGATGAGCTACCAGAGCATCTCAAACCTCAGCTCTACCCAAGTTTTTATACATGCTTTGAACTATGTTTAGAGTGTTCAGGCTCTTTTAATGGTACACAGAAAGTATCCACCCACAGTGTTATACTAGGACTATCTATCAGCCAGCATTTATTTCCAAACAAATTTTCCCCCTTTTTTTTCTTTTGATTAACGTAGCACCTTCGTCTTCGTCCAAACAGGGCCTACGCGTTACTTATATAAACTAAGGAAAAGCGTCGAAGCTACCCATTGAGAAAAGAGCAACAAAAAAATCAAATCTATTACAAAGTTGGTAACAAAAGGCATCCGGACAACTTGACTTTGTTTTTTTAAGTGGTTTAAGCAGCCAGGGCTTTGCCGCGTGCCTTACACAGCCAACTCCACCCTCTGAGAGATTTTACACAACCGCAGTCCCACGCTTGCCAGCCTGGAGCGCACAAACTTCCCCAGACTTGGGGACTCTGGCAGCGAGGTTGCACAACGCACAGCAACATCTGCAGGCTCCGGCTCCGCCGCCCACAGCCCTGCAGCACAGACCCTCGCGCCTGCGCACTCCTCACGCCCGCGGGCAGGGCCCCACCCCTTCCATCGCCACGCCCCAGCCACGCCCCTCCAGGTGCGCGTGCGCCGCGGGCCCGCCCCCGCCGCTCTCGGCGGTCTCTCGCGAGCCGCGGCCGCGTCCTCAGAGCTATTGGCCGGCGTGGAGCGAGCGGCCTCTCTTTGCCTCGCGCTCTTCTTCCTCAGCAGCCCGGCCGTGCGGCCATGGCGGCGCGGCGGCGGCGGCCCGCGGCTGGCGTGGGAGCCCGGGACGCGCTCGCGGTGCTGGCGCTGGCCTTGTGTGCTCCCGGGGTGGGCGGCGGGGCGCTCGAGTGGTACTCGGCCATGGTGAGCATCGAGTACGTAGACCCGCAGTCGAACCTGACGATGTTGAGCGAGTCCGAGAGCGGCCGCTTCGGCGAAAGCTCGCTCCGGGAGGAGAGGCAGGGCCTGGTGGGCGTCCCGCGCGCGCCCGCGGACGCGGAGGGCTGCGCGCCCGACACGCGCTTCGTGGCGCCGGGCGCCCTCGGCAACACGCCCTGGGTGGCTCTGGTGGCGCGAGGCCGCTGCACCTTCAAGGACAAGGTGCTGGCGGCGGCGCGGAGGAACGCCTCGGCCGTGGTGGTCTACAACCAGGAGCATTACGGAAACGCCACCGAGCCCATGTCGCACGCGGGTGAGCAAGCCGGGCGCTGCGCCACCGTCCACGGCTGGGGCGAGCCTGGTGGTTTCCCGGGTGGTGTGGAGAGGGAAGTGCGTGCACACTGTGGGTCGGAGCTTCACCTCGGGAGGGTGCGAAGGCAGGGAAGGGCCCGCGGTCGGGGAGTAGCAAACTCACCGGAGGAAGGTCCTACCGAGTGCAGTAAGTCTCAGATTCCCGATCACGGGGCGCTTCCTAAGGTCGACTCGCTGTCTCCCAAAGTTGGTTGAGTGGGGAGTGTGTAGGAGTGGAGGGCTAGCGCACGCCAGACTCGCATTGTCTCTTCACCAACCTAAAGTGATGGCTTCGTGGATCCTCATTTTGGTTTCTTTCTCTCGACGAAGGCGTATCTGAGTGTTTTCAAAACCCCAGAAAACCTAGGTTTTCTTGATAGTTTCTCTCAACGACGCATGTAGGGTGATCGCACTCACACATTGTTTGGACAGTTCTGCATTCAGATGAAATCTTTTTACTGTTTTCATTGAAGAAAAGAAAGGCCTTGCTACCTCTGTCAGGAGGCTGCTCCTAAACACGCTATTCCAGGGACAAACAGGGATGAGTTGGCAAAATGTCATCCTTGGGACACAGCTCTCTCCGGGGACCCAGAATTTGATTGTGCCTTCAAAGATCACATTAGCTTTAAGGCATCACACGGTTGACTCATTCTGAATTTCCTGTGATTACGGTTTTTGTTAAGTTTCTGATGCTAGCTAAGACATCCTTTTTCCTCGCTTGCATATTTGTTCTCGTTCTGTTTTGGTGTGCATGCGACACAGTTTATAAAGACAGAAAAGGGACATTGGATGTGACCATTTTTATACAGGGTTGGGAATGATGGCCATTTGATGGCAAGGAAGTGAGCTACGCTTTACAGATCAACTCTTTTGTTCAAGGTTGACTCCAGATTAGGAGAGAAAAGGGTATAAATTGCAGAAGCGTAGTAGGGTGGAGTAAGAGAAGATAAGGGATATTTGAAATGGTGTGAAAGTAATCTGCTAGAATGGAGAAATGCCCGGAGAAGTTGGTTGTCTTTGAGAACACAAGAGTTGGTTGGCTGTAGACAACAGTGGTGGGTAAGAATAGACCCGTGTCCCCCCACGTTGGTGTTGAGTCAGGCAGTTAGTCTAGTGATTGCACATCAACCTAATTGTAAGTGTCCACACACCCTCTTTCCATAAGGCTCCTGAGAGATCCTAGCATTCCAGATATATGTTCCCAAGTTCAGTTCTGTCAGGGAAGAGAGGCTGGGGTGCTGCAGCTGACTGCTCGGTGTTGGGTGTGTACATGTGTGGATGCACACACATCTAACGTAGACGGTTTTCTTTTCTTTGACAGCCTCATCACCCTACAATTTTCAAACTCTACCCTTCTGCATTTTTTGATAATGACCTTGACATCCTCCCAAGCAGACACCTCTTCTAAACATGGCTCAGCAATCTTTCTTGTTTATATTGTTGACATACAGTTTATCTGGACCCAGGAAAACACCTCAATCATGTTAATTAGAATCTTCTGTGGAGGGACACATCTTTCCCCATTATCTGCCTCCTTTCTAGCCTTCTTAGCATGATAATAATTCTGCGTTGTTGTTTGGTTGGTTTTTGTTTTTTTAAGAGAGGATTATCACCTTTTGGAAAATGTGTGGAAGTACCCATGCAAGTGACTGAATCTTCCTGAGGGCCCTTGTAAGTTAGATCCCTAAGGAAACATACTCAAAGGCATTTTAAAATTTGGTCAAGGTCACTTAGTGACCTATAGGATGTTTAGCCACATTCCTGTCTTCCCATATTCTAGAAGTTTTCCCCATAGTTGTAACAACCAGAAATGCTTTGAAATTTGCCAGAACTTCAGGAAGCAACAAATTATCTGGCATTTTGAACCACTGACCAAAGGAAAATTAATTTGGTAGCAGTATGATTGATAAACAGGAAAAGCTAGAAATAAAGTTAGACCCATGGTTTTCAGCTGTAGACACTGTAGAGATGGAAAAGTTAGCTCTCATAGAACTTAGTCCATTTGGGTACCAGCTATTGGAAATCCGACACTTTGAGAAGAATTAAGAAGATGGGAGAAACCAGCTTTGACAGACTTTATTTAAATTAGTTTCCTCTGTTTAGTCAGAATGTAGCTAAAGCCAGGAAAACCCACACTGAGCTGTTCTTAGTGCTGATGTGTAACACTGGATTTCTATGAAACAGGTAGATGTTTGCTTCTGAAATTGAATACTGATAAGCTTCCCAAGTTGTGGGAGAAGTTTTCCAGTTCTTCTGAAACTCATTGCTTCTCTTACTGGAATCTAGCACTAGATAGCTTTTACATTTTAAGTCATTATTGAAGTTGAGGGTTTTAAAGAATCAATATTTTAAGATCACACCCTCAGAACAGCAGTAGGACTTCCAGTTATACCTTACATTCTAGCTTTAGCAGACCTAGATTTAACAGCCCCTTTGGGCTTTGCCCAAAGCATTGTACCTGCTTGTTGGAAATACCTAAGACAAGTGTCTGCCTGTCATGGGTTTATGGTTTGTCAGTAGTGATAAACATAACTTCACAGGACAGAAAAGTTTATACCGAACTGAATTATAAGCACGGGTGCTTAGAAAGCCTATGGAGTGGCTGGGTGGTTGGTGCCCAAGATAAGTTGTAGAAATTATCTTGACCAAGATAGGTGAAAAAAGATTAAAGTCTTAGAGTTGGCCTTACTGTAGTTCTTGTAGGTTAATAAGTAACGTGCTCCTCCAGCTGAAATTTTGCCATGACTTTTTAGGTATGACATTTTACATCCTTGAATCTTATTTACTAAGTGCTAAACAATTGGCAGAGGTGGTGGAGAATGTAGAAGGACACCCAACTTAGCCAGCCCCTTAATCTGCTCACCCCAATGGTCCCGCAGACATTTAGAAAACGCTGGCAGTTTACCATTGCCACATTACAAACCTTAAAGACTACTCAGGTCTTCTAAGACCACTGAAAATGGCCACCATAGTGCAATGATGGGAAGCATAAGGCTTTTAATTACAATTTCACTGTGACTAGTTCCAAGAACGTAGTTTTGGAAAAAAGAAAAAGAAACAACCAACTTTAGAGAAGCCATATATTAAAAGATATTCATTTTGTACCGGCAGAGCATATTAAATGGTCTTTTATTCGTAGGTAATCAGTTATTGATCATGTGTAATACTATACTCTCAAATGATCTACAACTTCACATTTGAATTTAAAAATGTATCTTGGTGCAATAAGGAGCCAGAAGTGGTACCCTAACAGCCTTATAGAAGATGGGGCCAGCTAAGAACAGCTGCCCAGAAAGATTTTAACTGACAGGTTCAGGATATTAAGAAGTTATGTGTATGTGTGGTAGGTGGGCTTAGGACTTGTATGTAGCAGAAGTAGTGTTGCAAAAGGTTAAAAGGTCTAAAATGAACTCACATGGAAAAGCTGCAAAAGAGTTCTCTGAGTAAGAGTGTTCTGTACTATTTACAAGAAATCCATTTTGCAGGAGGAGGTAGAGGTAAAGGGTTGTTTTGTGTTCTTATGTTTACTTGTGATGGGGTCTCGATAAATAGCTCATGCTGGACCTTAACTCTTAGTCTCCTTATTATTTTATGTGTATGAGTATTTTGTCTATATGTAAGTGTACCACATGCATGGCTGATACCTGTGAAGTCTAGATGAGGGCACTTGGAATTAGAGTTATGTCCTAGGAATCACCAGGCCTTCTGCTGAAGAGCAAGTGTTCTTAACCACAGAGCCATTTCTACAAGTCTGTTCCCCCCAACCCTAAATTTTTGACAAAACCAAATTAAACAATATTTATAATTATATAGTGTCACATTGTGAATTTTGTCCTCTTCATTCACCCTAGCCCAACCATCCAAAAATTTCCATTTTGTGTAACAAGACACATTCCAGATTATTTCCTCTACCGCAATTCCTCTTACTAAGTCATTGCAGTTGTAGTCCTGGAAGATAAGCCAGTTTTTCAAGTACATTCATTCATAAAGAAACCTTCTGAGTCCTTCCTCTGGTCTTTTTGGGCATCTCACTTGAATGCATGTGTGTGTACTCAGCACACAATTTAAAAAATGGATGACTGTCCACAGGTAGAGCAGGATTCACTGTAGAGTTTCACTGAGTTTGTGCTACACCTTAGTTTTGTTGAGGATTCTCCAGGGGAATAGAAGTGACTAGAATGTGGCAGTTTATTTATAAAAAAGAAAACCTGAAAGTTTAGGAGATTCTTTTACTGGAACCTAAGCTCAATTATTGCTGATAAATTAGTTTTCTCCACCAGAAATTTAACCTACTACTTTAAATATTTCAGTAGTTCTTATCTTCTTCAAGACAATACAGAAGTAGACTTTAGTTTCCTTGGGAGGAAAAATGTTACATTCATATGTCTTGATACTAAACTTTAATATATATATTTTTTTTTTATATTTATATTATTGGTTTCGAGACAGGTTTCTCTTAGTCTTGAACTACTTTAGAACTGGCTGAACTGAAATTCCTGTTCCCAATGCTGGATATAAATTTAAAGTTACTGTATAGTACAAATCCTTTACCGTGTGTTTAATTTTTGACAAGGTAGCAAGGAGAGCACAGAAATTTGCTCTTATCTTAAAAACGGTTATCGTTTTATTTTTGGCATATGAAAACTTGAAATTCTGTTACCACTAATTTGGCCTGATAAAAAATACTGTTCTGTATCTGTTACTCAAAGAGGTTTATGATGATACTATGTGCAATGATCCCTGTGCTCAGCAGACAGAAATAAAACAGAAACTCCCCTCAGGGGCCTGTCTGCCTCAGGTAAGGTGTGGAGATTACTTTGTGGGTGAGATTTCAAGATGACCTTTTTTAGTCAAGCTACAATGATAACACTAAGCCCTGGGGAAAACAGAATTCCAAAGCCTTGTTTCTTCTGTTTCAAGTCTCTGAGCCTTCTGTGAAGAATTCACCTGTTTAGCTGAGATTTTTCTAGCTAGGACAATTGTACAAAACTACCTGAGCAGATTAGCTCTTTCAGATTGGACCAGAGAGCCAGTGTGTGAGAGAACTAGACTTAACGGTGATCTGATAGATGTCTCTGCGTCCCTTAGCTTATAGATGAGCTAGCACTTTTTTTTTATCTTTTGCTTTGTTGCTTGTTCAGCTGCCTGGCCTGCTTTGAGAATTGTTCTGGTATATTGATCAGGCTGGCTTTGAAAACTCTCTGCCTCAGCCTCCTGAGCAGCTGTGATTACAGATGTTGGGGCATCTGAAATGTTTGTGAAAAGCGAATCCATCATAGAGTAGAAAAGGTCTCCATTGACCTTTACCAATTTACAGTAGGTTCTGGAAGCAGTCTTGCTGTTGGAACTGTTTCACAAGAAGCCAGCCCCAGTCCTAGCTATGGCCTCTACAGGCCACAGCTTAAAAAAAAAAAAAAAAAAATAACTTTTTTTTTTTTTTTTTTTTTTTGTTTTGTTTTTGTTTTTTCCACTCAGTGAGCTAAGTATGCTGTTTTCTCATCTTGGGTAACTTTTCATTTTCTTTTTCATTCAACAAAATGGCCTGTTTTTTAAGTAACTGGTCAAGCTAGACTCATCACCATCTCAAATATAATTTTTTTTTAAAATTTATTTTCTCTTATTTGAGTTTCTTTTCTGCACGCTGTATTTGTGTGCTGTATGTGTGTAGTGTCCACAGAAGCTAGAAGAGGACATTGAATCTCCTGAAACCGTAGTTAGAGAGATGGTTGTGAGTTCCATATGGGTGCTGAGATTTGAACCTGGGTCCTCTTGAGCAAGAGCCAATGTTCTTAACCTCTGAGCCATCTCTCTAGTCCCTCAAATACTATTCTAAGATGATTTTATAACCTAGAAAAATTCCTATCCTTTGGTTCATAAAACTTTTTCTGTTCTTGAAGATATATAAATGTGCCTCTCAGGGAAAGATTTCTCTCTACTCTGAACAAGATTATTCGCATATCTATAGTTCTTTGTGTTCTAATTGTTGTTAATAAGTAAGTGGGAGTCCAAAGAAGAATCATCCTCAAACTAATTTAAAACAAACAAACAAACTGAAAAACATTCTCAGAGAGCAGTTTGTCCAGGAACACACACCTTCCCTTTGGCGGTGCATGAGGTGAGATTTGAACACAAGTCCAGCTCTACAGCTACACACCCTATGGAGAAGATTCAAGAAATGAATACTGACTTGGACTTGAGTTTTCTGACCCTGAGAACGAGCATTTCCAGGTGGTGTGTAACACTGAATAATTCCCTGAAGGTTCCTGAGCCCTCAGCTGTAGAATGACAATATGGCAGCTTTCTCCTTTAAGTGAAATGTTCAGTTAATGCAGGTTGTATGTACACACACACACACACTCACACACATACACACTCACTCCTCTGCCCACATCATCACAATATGAATGTGATATTAGCACCAGAAATTGTATCATCTGGTAATTATAGAATAGAAGCCATTTGGGATTCTGTATAAAAGCTTTTTACCAAGATGGCAGCATTGTACCATTGTTTCTTTTGAAATGTTCTACAAGTTTCTTTCTTTCTTTCTTTCTTTCTTCTCTTCTCTTCTCTCTCTTCTCTTCTCTCTTCTTTCTTTCTTTCTTTCTTTTTTTATTAAAAAGGGTTTTAGCAGCCCAGGTGGTGGTGGCATGCGTGTTGGGAGGCAGAGACAGGTGCATCTCTCTGAGTTCAAGGCCAGTCTGGTCTACAGGGCAGCCAGTACTGTTACATAGAGAAGAAACCCTGTCTTCAAAAACAACAAAAGAAACACTGTCTCGAAAAACACAACAACAAAAAAAAGGCTTTTAGCTTGTACCTTGTTGTAATTTTAGGTTGTTATAGCTATGTCCTAGTTGTTTCTGGACTGCTGAACTCCTATTTTCCTAGAGATAATTAGTACTTGCTTCCAGGTATGTCTTCCCAGTGGCAATAGGGACATTAATGCTGAGGAAACTACAGTTTCCTCTGGTTAGGCTCAACCTGGTTCCAGTATCACCTTGCAGACAGAGGCTACCTTAGAAGGGTACCCTTCTGGCATTTCAGTAACAAAGTTCCTGTGGCTGAGATCACAGTGGAAATGCTATGGACTGTATGTCTCACTAAGATAACAGAGTCTATGCTCTGTTTTCACCAGATGAATGAATGAAAAAAGAGAACATAATGCTCCAGGTGTGGTTGAGGAAAAGGTTTATTGTAGATGTGAGGGTGAGCACAGCCTGATTGAACTGGGCCATGAGAGAAGAGAGAGAGGGGGAGAGTAAGAGGGCAGAGGAACCTGGAGTGAGCCAGGAGACCAAGAGCACACCTAGAGACCAACCACAGTGGCTAGGCTTTATAGGAAGAGGTCTTGGGGAAAGGGGTCTGGAGAGGTCTCTGGTAGGGGGCAGGATATGTTAGCCTGGGTGACTGAACAGGTTTTTATGAGTAGGGAGCTACTTTGGCCAGAGTCTACTTTATATGTTAAATATGCACCTCAGCCATTTGTCCCAAGTTTCTTTGAGACCAAACATATTACACTATTCTGCTCAGCAAAGTGAGACTCCTCCATCCAGAAGCTTCTAACTCATCTTAGAGCCAGTCCCAGCCTTCAGCTCTTGAGCAGCCTTCCATGTGTCCGATGGTATGGTTAAGGAAGCACTTGGAGATTTTTAAGAATAGCAACTTTACCTGTTGTTTTGTTCTCTGCTTCACCCTGTGCACATATGTACTCTGTATAGCCCTGTCATTTTGATGGACATTTAGATTGTCATAGCAGGCCCTTGGTAGGGGAGGGGAAATTGGCAGGTGAAGGAGAGACAAATCAAGGGGAAAAATGGCAGATCAAAGATTTGTTTCCTAGGTGCAGCGACCGAACAATTCCCCTCATTTACATATGTCCATCAGTGTTGTCAGGGAAAGATCTGATTTTTTTTAAGGAAATTATTTATTATTTTTATGTGTACATATTGTGCTTGCACTTGTTTATGTGCTCTATATGTGTACAAGTGCCCACAGAAGCCAGAGGGCATCAGATCCCCTAGAACTAGAGTTCCTCGAATGGCTACAAACGCTTTTCTGCTGAGTCATCTCAACTAGTCCCCGAGGTGTATGATCCAAAACTTGTTACACTGAGGCTAGAGCTAGAGAATGATTTTTGAGAAGCATTCCTGCAAGTGAGGAAGAGACAGCTTTTCGTACCACTTGAAAGTTGTACCTCCAAGTGGTCTCTGGAGTGATATTTGGGGAGTCTGGTTAAGTATTTTTGCAGCATTTAACCTACACCAGAACTTCATTGTTGCTTACCAGGAAAATGATGTTTATGCTGTCCCCAAACCTAGGCTTCTGAATTCTTCTATCCCTATTACTATGACCATTGGCAAAGCACAGCCTTGTTCTGATGTTGTCTGCAGCACGGTCAGTGAGGGAGCCTAAGTGTGTTTGAGATCTGGGCACAGTTAACAGCCAAACTTGGCAGGGCTCTTAGACTCAAGCTGGAAGGGAGGCATCCAGTAACTTTGAGACCTTTAGATATCTTTGTCTTACCATCTTTGTTACTGGGGACTGAAACTGGGGTCTCGGGCATACTGGGTGTTTGTCTCATTCATACAGCATGAAATAAACACATTTTTAGAGAGGTGCTTGGGTTTAAATTCTGCCTTTCCATGCTAAGCACACATGTACCATTGAGGTATCCCCAGCCCCTTAGACACTAGTCCTGTCTGTCCTTTGTACTTAGATTGGTTTAATATCATCTCCTTCAAAATTAACTGAAGGAGACAGTTCAGTAGACTGATTGGTATGGATAAGTGGAGTTAAACTTCTTTTCATGGTCTTGAAGATAGAAGTCAGCCTTCTTTCTGCCTAGTAGGTGAGGACTCAGGCTAAGCCATCCCTCCATTCCCCCATCCACTCTAAGCTTTTAAAAAGCAACAGTGGTAAGTACAAAGCAAGTTATACTTTCCAATTCATGTCACCTTATTGTGGTTTCTGTCTTGAGAAGAGATAGTAAAAAATTCACAAGTTTGAAGTAAGGAAGCCTTTTTTTTTTTTTTTTTTTTTTTTTTTTGCAAAACATGATAATTTGAATTTAATTCTAGCATTTTCTGGAGTCAGAGCAGGAGAAATTCAGGGCCCACTATGAGACACTCAAAAAAAAAAAAAGAAAAGTCAGCACCAAAAGGAACCTCATAGCTTTATGCAACACATTACTTAGTGGGGAAAGGGATAAAGACTGCCTTGTTTTGTATTTGTATGTTTGTATTTGTTTCTTCTTTCTTCATGTCCAGTCACTATCCTGAACACTCACAAATACCTGATTTTATTCGTGTTGAATTCTGTCTTACTGTCATAGGGGCTGATCTCATTGAAAGATTCTGGAGTCTGGAATTATGCGGACATCTGTTAAGGTGTCTTGTTTTGTCTTTTAACAGATTTTTTTTTTTTTAATTGTTGAAGGAGCTGTAGAGACACCTTCAGGACACTTGGCTACTGTTTCAGAGGACCCATATTTGATTATGTTTCGATTCCCAGCACTCTTGTGGCAGCTCACAATTGTTTGTAACTCCAGTTATAGGGCATCTGACACCCCGCCTCCATAGTCACCAGGTGCACATGTGATACACAACCATGAATGCAGACAAAACACTAACATGTATAAAATAAACATTTTAGTTACGTTTTAAATCACTGAATAAAATATCCTTACAGGTATTCTATCATATTTATGTGTGGTTACATCTTAAGTTTCTAAATACAGACATGCTGGAACAAATCAATTGAATTTCAGTTTTTTTGGTACCCATGGTCTCCTATACAAGAGTAATTCATATCTCCCCTCCCCCCTCCCTCTCACCCACCCACCCCATCTCTCTAATCCCCCCTTGCACACACACACACACAAAGTATACAAACATGCTGACTTGTGCATCTTGGCAGTAGAATATGTGAAATGTAGATCTTTGCTGATCTTACAGATAGCTGAAACACATTTCCATATATTTAAAACTCACTCACTGGGAGTTGACTACTGATGGATAGACCCAGGATTTCTTGAGGTGATGGAATGGGACAGCATTAGATTGTGGTATTTATCAGTCTTTAAGCCACCCAATTGTGCTGTAAAGGTGTGGGGGGTTTTTTTGTTGTTGGTTTTTTGTTTGTTTGGTGTGGTGTTTGAATTATTTTCTCAGTAAAACAACCACTTTTTAAAACTTAAGAGTTTTCTGAAAATTAATTAACACAAAGTTGCTCTTTCTCATTTAAAAACTACTTTGTTGTATGTATTATAACTATTCTTCCCAAGTTGGCCATTTTTTACTTTAACTTTGACTTTGAAAAACATTTTATTTTCCTATTATTCTTTCCCTCTCTCCCTGTCCCATGTCCATCATGGCTATTTAAGTACCTCTAGGTGGATTTTTATAATTGAATTTTTTTTCTCTAATAGTACATATTGTAATTCTCTTTAGTTTGTATATATTTTTTTAAACACATTTGCATTTTTGATTTAGCAATTTGTTTTTGCATGCATTTGAGAAAAACATACAGATTTTTTTTCCCCAATATAATATCCATTTGCCTTCATTTGGTTTTGAAAAATAATCCATTTTCCTTATTGATTTCTGTTATCACTTGCTATGTGCTTTTTTGTGTATTTGTATTTATTTCTGGACTTTCTGTTCCATCTCATTCTGTGGATATCCATCATATGGATATCTGACACCACCATGCTGTTTTAATGCTTTACCTGTAAAGCATTGTCCGGGGTTCATTGTTTAAAAAGTATTCCTGATCATTTCTTAGCCCCTTTGTGACTTTAGAGGGAGTATTTTTGTTTATCTGTTGATATGGTGTGGTTGCTGTATTTATAGCTAGAGTCATAATAAACTGAAAATCTCTGTCTCTTTTCTCTCAAGTCTTCTTGTCTTCAAAGCAGTATTAAGTAGTAGTGAACACAAGCTGAGCAGGGTAGTGCACACCTTTAATCTCAGCTCTGGGAGGGTCGGGGACGGGCAAAGGCAGGTGGATCTCCAAGAGTTCTAGGCCAGCCTGATCTACAGAGTGAGTGCTGGGCCAGCCAAACTTACATAGTGAGTTCCAGGACAGCCTGGTTTTCATAGTGAGTTCCAGGACAACCTGGTCTCCACAATGAGTTCCAGGACAGCCAGGACTAAATAGTGAGTTTCAAGACAGCCTGGTGTATATAGTTAGCCACTGGCTCAGGAAAAAAAATATGGTATGATCACAGACGAGTTCTCTCAGTCCCTCTTTTTTTTTTTTTTTGTTTTTCAGACAGGGTTTCTCTGTATAGCCTAGGCTGTCCTGGAACTCACTCTGTAGACCAGGCTGGCCTCGAACTCAGAAATCTGAGTTCTGTGCTGGGATTAAAGGCGTGCGCCACCACTGCCCGGCTGTAAAGAGATGGCTCAGTAGGTTTTTTTGTTGTTGGTTTTTGGTTTTTGTTTGTTTTTGTTTTGTTTTTCCGGGATTGATTGCCAGGCAAGGCTGGGATTCGAACCCCGGGGGAGGGAGTGGGACGGGACTGACTGACGGCCACTCCAACTCCAGAGCCCGGTGACTGCTGCGGTGCACCATGTTGGCCTCAGTCTCTCTTTTTTTCCCATGAGACTGGTTCCTCTGTGCAGCCCTGGCTGTCCTAGGACTCAATCTATAGACATGTTCCCTAATTCTGATGGGCATGTTTGAAACATTTTACATTCATATTCATAAGTGAAATTAATCTGTGTGATTCTTTTGCTTTTTATTACCATTTTTGATTTTATGATCCTAGGTAGACGTCTTTATAGTTCTGGAGTTCAGCAAGTACTATACCATTGAGCCCCAGCTCTTGGGTTTTGGTTTTTGGGACAGGGTCTTGCTGTGTAGCTGGGCTGGCCTTCACTGACTCTACAGTCCAGGTTTAGCTTAAAGCTGAGAGTCTGCTGTTTCCACCCTGGGTTAGATTTTGACCACAACTGAAAGTGTCCTTTTCTTATTTTTAATTAGCTGTGGAACCATTTAAATACACTAGTATTTTGTGCTTCTTAAAGGTCTGATGATAGAACCATCTGCGAATCTTCACAGTGTCATAGGTTTGGGGAGAATAGTTAATGGTGATTTTCTCACTTCAGTCAAACTATGTTCTCTTTTGGAGTCAGTTTTGGCAGTTAATGTTTGAAAATTATTCTTTTTATTGAAGTTTTCAAATGTACATGCTAATGAACATACTCAACTTTACCTAACTTTGTCTTCTCTATTCATTTCTTGGTTTTTTTGTGCAGGAACAGGAAAGATAGTCGTCATTATGATTAGCTACCCAAAAGGACGAGAAATTTTTGAACTGGTGCAAAAAGGAATTCCAGTAAAAATGAGCATACAGATTGGTACTCGTCATATGCAGGAGTTCATCAGCGGTCAGTCTGTGGTGTTTGTGGCCATTGCCTTCATCACGATGATGATTATCTCATTAGCATGGCTAATATTCTATTATATACAGCGTTTCCTATATACTGGCTCACAGTTTGGAAGTCAGGTAGTTATGGATAACTTCATTTTGATTTTTTAAATGATTGCTCATAAATGTAGTCTATATACTGCTTGAAGTTACATTTAACCACACTAATTTCAGTTTACTTATTGAAGTCACATGACTTTGATAAAATTTTTAATTGGGTTACTCTTTGTACATTTGGTTTCTGCAGGTACCTGTACCTTCTGTCTTTATGTAGGCAGAGGGGACTAGCAAAAGGGCATGTGACAGCATGAATATGTGTGTCCCTGTTTTCTGCTCGGCATAAGGCCAAGGGCTGCTTTGTTTCCACTGCAGTGGCTGACAAGCCATTTGAAGGCAGGCCCTTTCTCCATAACAGCACAGAGAAGAACCGGAGGCTTCCAGTGGCACACTAGGTCCTAATGCACAATATGGTTCCTGGCCTGATAACCAGGCAGGACTCTTTCCTCTTGGGCATCATTGGTGGAGAGTGAATGATACCTTCTTCCTGGACATCATTACTTGTTTGCCAATATTTAAGTGTAGGAATTATTTTCTAGAACTTGAAAAGTGTGGCTAAATGACAGTTCATGATGAGAGTGCTAGAGTTCCTGACTTCCATTTCAGTGTCACACACACACACACACACACAAGGACGGTGTTCTTTTTCAGATATGGAATTAGAAGGAACTATTCCTGGCTGGGGATATAGCCCTGTGGTAGGGTAGTACTTGCTTAGCATTTGTGAGGCCCTAGACTTAATGTTACTATTGCACATCAGTAAGTAAGTAAATAAATATATTCTTAGCTGGGCATGGTAATGCTGGATTGCTTCAAGCTCAAGGCCAGTCAGGGCTTTAAAATGAAGCATATCATAATAATAATAATTTTTGTCAAGTAGCTTATAAGTTTAGATGGCTCTTTTATATATTAAAAGTTAAGGTTTTCTTCTAAGTTATTTTCATGCATTGTAGTGTGTGGGTTACTTTTAAAAGACTATTTAATAATACTGTTTTCCTCCCCAAGAATCATAGAAAGGAAACTAAGAAGGTTATTGGCCAGCTTCCACTACACACTGTGAAGAATGGAGAGAAGGTAATCCTTTCCTGGACTTTGTCTGTTTCAGACTGGAGGATGCTTATGTGTGTGAGAAATATCTTCTTCTCAGGCTGCTGTTCAGCAATTACAAGCTCTGATGCTCCATCAGGCCTTCATGTGTGTGTGTCAGATCCGAAGGGGAGTTGACAGTGTAATGCATGAAGGGCCACCGTGGTTATATGTGAATGAGTTACAGTCACAGGCCAGCCTGTGGAGCTGAGTGGTAGAGCCCATGCTTAGCATGCATGGAGTCCTAGATGGCTCCAGCACCCGATTCCCAAAAAGGCTAAATGAGCTAAATCTGATTTAAAAGATAGCGCCTACATTATACATGCCTCCTAATGTCAGTGTGCCAGTAGTCCTGTCATTGAAAGTCCCTGTGGGCCAAGGGGAAGACTGTAAACATACTATGCATTTAAAAAGTATGCACCTGAGTCGAGTCGTGTAAACGTGTTCTGTTGAATCTGAGTCTGTATGTGCATTCTCTCCAAAACCCTCAGTTCCTTCAAGGACATACTGAGAGAAAGGAGATGTTTTTAAACTACACATTTAAAAAGGAGCCATTTTGACCTGCTCAGTCAGAGCCTGCCTCCCGGGGACAGACCTGTTGTGGCGCGCGTCTTCTGCATGCTGTGCTGCCTTGTATGCAGGCTCAACTAAGATGCTCCCATGCTACTCATTGCTCTCAGTAAGCTTTGAGACTCATCTGTTTCACCTTCCAGTCTTCACTTCCTTCATGAAAGGAAGACTAGAAAAAGGAAACTACTTCAATTCTTTACATAAATTAAAATCTGTTATTAATGGCTTCTGTGGTATATTTAGGATTAAGATATGCTTGGGATTGTGTGGTGGATCATTCCTTCCCCAGTAACCCCAATAACTTTTGTTGTTGTTTTTTCAGGACAGGATTTCTCTATGTATCCTGTCTGTCCTGGAACTCTGTCTGTTGACCAGGCTGGCCCAGATCTCATATAGATCTGCCTGTCTCTGCCTCCCAAGTGCTGGGAGTAAAGGCGTGTGCCACTACATCAAG
This sequence comes from Mastomys natalensis, assembly GCA_021653895.1. Classification (NCBI taxonomy): domain Eukaryota; kingdom Metazoa; phylum Chordata; class Mammalia; order Rodentia; family Muridae; genus Mastomys; species Mastomys natalensis. The sequence continues at coordinate 27,524 of JAJTUV010003495.1, forward strand.
CCCCCAATAATGTTTATATACTGTAACAGTGGAATTTTAATAGTTGATGCAAGGTACTGACTTCTTACTCTGCAAATCACCAAGTGAGTTTCCAGTTAATAACTAGTCATGCAGAGTATGTGTAGAATTTTTCATAGGAACTAATAGAAAAGATTCTTCTAGTAATTTATAAGTTAGATGCTGATCCTAGACTGTGAGAATTGATTTCTAAAAATTTATCTGTTGTTCATTTCATTTGCAGGAAGGAAATTAGTACTTTGTACACACTATTAAAACTCTACTCTACTTGCTGCTCTTTTCTCCCCTCCTTAGCAGGAAATCTCATACCTTGCATGTGAGAAGACATATTCATATGTGTAACTTACTGAGCCAAGCCTTGAGAGTACAAGTAAATTGATACTATTCTCTTCCTGTACCCAACATTTGTTTAATAATTCCTATATAAAACATTTGTATGATTCAAGGAACTTGTTTTAAAACTGTCAAAACAATGTTTAACAAGGCCTGGTTTGTGAAGTATGCACCTGGATTAGGAGCGTTTTTACACTGTGAACTGACACAGGAACTTGATTGTTTGCCGTCAGCATCTTACCGAGTCCTGAAGACAGTGATTATTCTTTTTTAATTTTTTGTGGATTTATTTATAATGTATAAGCTTGTAAATTATTAAAGAATTTTAAAATGGTTTCTTGTATAATATATGATATATAAGTGAAAGTATTTTGTCACAGCATATATTTTTTAAAAAAAAGATTTTTGTATGCAAGTATACTATCACTTTCTTCAGACACACCAGAAGAGGGCATCGGATCCCATTACAGATGGTTGTGAGCCACCATGTGGTTGCTGGGAATTGAACTCAGGACCATCTGGAAGAGCAGTCAGTGCTCTTAACCGCTGAGCCATCTCTCCAGCCCACAACATGTAATTTAAGGGGCTGGAGAGATGGTTCAGAGGTTGGGAGTGCTAACTGTTCTTGCAGAGGCCTGCCTTTGATCTATTGCACCTGGCTCAGCTCAGAACCTCCCTAACTACCTCTGCCTCGAGGAGCTCCTGCTTCTGTCCTGTAAAGCATCATACACGCAGATAGTGTGCATGAACTCATGCAAGGGTACTATATGTAAAAAGAGCAACGGAATCTGCTTACAAGTAACACAACAGAGAGTTTCAAATGCTGTAATAAAGTTAGTTTTAACAGTCTCCCATAATGGTATATACATATGAAATCTGCTTTTTACTGCTTCCTCATTAATTGCTATAGGTGGCTAAGGGTTTGTTTAAATAATAACTCGGGTAGTGGGGCTGTGTTTCATAATGTGAAGTTGTCAAACATTGCAGCCTCAGAAGTACATACTGCGTGAGGTTCTGAATTCCTGTCTCAGAACCTCAGCTTGTCCCAGCTCCACTGACCTGTGCTAACTCACAGAAAGCCTATGGCCTTAGACTCTTAGATGTAGAAGTGTTGCCACTAGCAATGTCTTTCTTTGTTTGTTCATTTTTTTAGGCAAAGGTGTTAACTCATTCTAATTTGGGGCGGGGAGTTAACAATAATGAAGTAAAATTTCAACTGTGTCGCCATTGTACTTTCTCCAAATTGTAGATGTTCTTTCAGAGATACAAATTTCTTTTTAAATAATTCCAGAAGCCAAATGGCTTATTTGAATATTCATTCTCTTTATGTTTTATAGTTGAAAATACTTCTTTTTGTTTTTTTCATAACAGCTTGCGTGCCTGGAATGTAGTTCTCTTCGTAGAGTGTTATCTAGCATTGATAAAGTCCTAAATCCAGTATCCAGCCCCATATACATTAGGCCTGGTGACTCCCGAGTAGAATCCAGATGTTTGGAAGATGGAGGCAGGAACGTGAGAAAACCAAGGTCGCCGTTGACTCTGCAGTGAGCCTGAGGCCAGGCTGGGAACAAGACCTAAAAACAGAGTGATTTGCATTTCTGCAGCCCTTAATCATCTAATATTTCTTCAAACACTTACTATTTAAAACATTGTTAATGCCTGGGTTAGGCAGACAGTGGTTTTCTTTCCCCCTTTCATTCAGTTTCTTCATATAACTGCTTGATAGTGATAATAGGAAATGTGTTGTACTGGGTTGTTCCAGCATAGAGTAGTAGGATCCATTGTTTTGGTTGCTTTCATTGTTTCTAACTTATTGTTGCTGTATATGCAATGTGTGTACATGTCACTCTCCCTCTCTCTGCAGGGAATTGATGTTGATGCTGAGAATTGTGCAGTGTGTATTGAAAACTTTAAAGTCAAAGATGTTATCAGAATCCTGCCATGCAAGTATGAATATTTTTTTCCTACTAAGATATTGAAAATTACTTAACAAGTTTCACTGTTCTGACAGAGAGTTCCATGTTCACTGACAGGAAGTTCTTGTGATCTTGGATTGCCTCATCTTTCCTTACTGTCTTCAGAGACCTGTGGTGACCACTCAGAGCTGCTGTGTGTCTTTGTCTTGCATTGGCTTTTAGTCTTACCAAGGCTCACTTAGGCTCCTTTATACACCCAGTAAGGCAGAGTCCATGCTAGCTGGAGAGAAGCAAGAACACCTGGCTAAGAGTCTTCAAGTGACCCACAGCAGTTTGCCGTTACTTACATGCTGGGTGTGGGTTCCTCTCGAAGCTGTGTGAAAGAGGATCCTCCCTTTGCTGAGGTTTCGGTAGCACAGGTACACTTAAAACTGGGAAGTAGCCATTCACTTTTAATAATCTGCTACTTTAATTGACTTAAAATTTTTGTTTTAAAAAGTTGCTGATTAGCCAGAGGGTGGTACACTCATGACTTTAATCCTAACACTTGGGAGACAGATGCAGGAGAGTCTCTGAATTTGAGGCTAGCCTGGGCTACAGAGTGAGTTCCAGGACAGCTAGAGCTACACAGAGAAATCCTATCTTAAAAACACAGCCCCATAAAAGAATTGCTGGTTAGCAAAAAGGTTTGTTTCATGTACAGAAATTAGATTTTTTTAAAAAGAAAAGTCTAATAAATGTCAATTATACTTTATGTATTTTTGAGTTTTACATATTTTAAGTTACAAAGTACTATATTAGGTTTTTCTTTAAAAAATTTTTTAATATGTATATGGTACTTTTTAGTAGATTGAATTCTTGATACTTCTGTTGAGGAAATAAAATGAGTACCACAATAATAACAGTTCCTTGAGGAGTGCCTGCTAAAGTCTTATCAGTATTTATACACAGTCAGCACAGTAGGTACTTAATGAACTGAGGTCAGTATAAGTTGATCATGCACACGAACATTGAAAGTAGAGTTTTAGGCTGGTTTTAGAACAGGTCTTTCAATTTCAGAGTGGTACTCACAGTTGCACAGAAGAGAGGTGGAGGTTTGTGCTTACTGCTGCACTGGGCTCGCATTTGGCCTCTGCAGGTGTGTTAGGTGTGCACATTCCTTGCTCTCCTTATTGGGGTTTTTATTTGTCTACTTTTCTCCTGAGCAGCAAGTTAAAACATCCCCCAACAACACTGAAGTTTCTTTCTTGTTTTTGGACAGTTTCTTCTGGGTCAGTGAGTTTTAATTTGTGGTTGAATGACAAATTGGACTAGAGTGTTTCACAGTTAAGAATTACTATTTTTAATGGCACTGGCAGCTTTTTGTGTTAAGAAAGTCTTTAGCAGAGTAATAGTAATGAGTAGTAAATGTAGACACTGAACAGCTCACAGTGTAGGTGTAGAGGTTAGGAGACAGACAGCTCCTGTGGTCATGCTGTCTAGTCACACAGCTGGGGTTTGAGCCCTGTCTGTCTGGTTTCAAAGCCTGTAGTTCACATATTATGTGGGAGGGGCAGGAAACCAAGATAAACCAACAAGAAAAGAAAGTGTATGTGCCTTTCTGGTAGCACAGATGTTTATTCAAGAAGAGGCTTATAAAATGTGCAAGTGGAAATAACCATTTTTTCTGCCACTCAGATGATTAGTATGTACTTCCAATTGAGTCACTTTATAGATTGAAGATTCTATCAGCTTGTGATTAGTTTATTACTGATACTTTATTTATGGGCTTTACTAGCCTAAATGGTTTATAAGTATTCTACTATGGCACATAAAAGTGATTGGGCATTGTAGTGCATAACAGAATTCTAGCACTTGGGAGGCAGAGGTACGAGGATTCTGAGTTCAAGCCAATCCTGGACTACATAGCACATTTGAGGCCAGCTTGGATAACATAGCAAGAACCTGATCTCAAAACCATAGACTCATATGCACATGTATGACTCCACATGTTTTTATTTAATGAGGAACTTTCACTTTTTTTAAAAAAAATTCACTACTAAGTCCAAAGTCTAAGTGTAAAATAGACTGGAAAATAGCTTAGACAAGTGGGTGGACTTGAGTGTTGATGTATGGTCGGCTCACTTTATAGAGGGTGTGTTGGTAAAATGCATTATTTCCTTTATAAGATATGCAAACATTTATTTTAAGACATTAATACATACTTAATTTTTTTAGGCATATTTTTCATAGAATATGCATTGACCCATGGCTTTTGGATCACCGAACGTGTCCAATGTGTAAACTTGATGTCATCAAAGCCCTGGGATATTGGGTTTGTTACGTTTTTGTTTATATTCAATCTCTACCCCAGTTCTTCCTGAGTATCTCACTTTTATTACTAACCAGAGGCAAGATGAACAGATGAAATGTTCCTTCTGATATCCTTACTGTTATTTAAGAAGTTTTCAGTATTAAAAGTGAATTTATAGAGTAGTCCACATAAATCAGTGAACTGAGTTTATGACAGAATACTATAACATGAATGTTCCTCAATTTGTAACTACTAAGTATAGTTCTGCATACTCTAGTATCCTCTTGTGTGTGTGTGTGTGTTTGCTTGTGCATGCATGTGTTTGTGCATTCGAGCAGATGCTTGTGTGTTTGGTTTTATGTAAATTGAATCACAGAATGTATGAAATAGAGTGCCTCCTATACCTTCAGGCTCAGAGACACATGTTACACATACTATACCCAGTGGTTTCTGACATCTGCTCTCACTGTTTCTGGCCTCCACAGTTTTTTTTGTTTGTTAGATTTGCATAAACTCTATTATGCTTTAAAATACTATTGATAAAATCATAGCGTATTTTAGCTAACAACATTTGAAGGACTGAGAATGCAGCCCAGGATGCTAGAAGACCTTATGCTAAAGTCCTGGACTCAGTCTCCCTAGCACATAAACTGGGTGAACATTATATACAACTTAAAGTTATAATAGCCATGTATGAGTCTATAATGGTGTCTCTAAGAGCTACGCATAGAACAGGATTGACTTCATGGGCTTCAGGTCTGACATCATTCTTTAGCTTGGTGTGTCTCTTGTTTCTGAGCTGTGGCCCCTCAGGGAGAAACTGTTTTACCCAAGGACTGCTATGCTACAGCCTCATCCTGCTTTGTCCTGAAATGTGTCTTCCTTATAAAACTTCTAAACTTCCTTTATTGGCAGCTTTTAATTATCTGTTCCTTTAGCCTGGGATAGCATACCTCCCTCATGGGCTTACTTAGTTCAGGCCCTCTATGTAGAAACTGCAGTTCAATAAGAGGCTGAGCCTTCGGGGTTCAGAATTTTAAATGAGAGGTTTAAATTTTAACACAGAGGTTGATGAATTGTTTTCTTGACAAAGTCTTAAATTCCCTTCCTTAGGTGCACTGTAAGCTTATGCTAAGTTGTCTTTGTCAAGTGATCCTAAACCAGTTTCTGCTCTTGAATTTATGTGAGACCCGATTTCTGTTCTTAGCTAAGCAAAGGCTTGCATCCTTGTACATTTTGTTCAGAGAATATAGGCCCACTTATACTCATATATTAAAGATGAGTCTTCATTTTATATGAGGTTGAATTATTTTCTTACTAGAATACAGAGAATGTGTATGTGACATATGTGTCCTTTGTGAAGGTCAGGAAGCTATTGTAACATCAGCACTAAGGGTGTGTCTTGCTTTTAGTGTCTAAGTTTAAAAGGGTCCACTTCCCTATCACCAGTAGAATCCCCAGTGACCCTTACACAGACTTGAAAGCAGTCCTTTGGTTTGCAACCGTGTCCACAGCATTCATTGGGCAAAAACGGATCAGACAAATGCTGTCTAAAATGTTACTTGGCTTAGAGATAAATAAGGTATAGGATTCTTGGGGATTTCGCTTTCAGGCCAACTGAGGCCAGTATATATCCGGAGACACAGTATAGCAAGGAAACATGTAGATGTCATCTGGGTCAGAAAAGGAAATAGAGGAGTGTATTTTAGTGGGACTGCTGAGGGACTGTCACCTCAGTACATTGTAGGTGGATGGTGAGTGCACAGGGATGGGAACTCATGTGGAGCTTGGTGGAGAGCTAGGTTTGGCAGGTTTGTTGAGAAATAGGTTGGGATGAGGCTAAACCGGAGTTGGCTTTGTGACATTACAGCAGGAATTGTGCTTGATGTGTCTAGAATGTCTAGTTACTGGTAAGGGAAGAGGGGGTGGTTTTAAAATGCTCCTAGAACAGAGCAGAGACGTCTGAGTGCCAGTGGACCCCACGCTCACAGCCTACAGCCCTTAGTCACTTTCCGGGAGTTTCATCCGCCTACGTGCATCTGTGGCTCTTAGGCTAACCAAAAAGAATGTCTGAGACACCCACCCACTGGTGTTGAGGCTTAATGGAGTGTGACTAAAGGAGTCTCTGGCCATGCTTTCATTATCTTCCTTCAGCTCAACAAAGAGAAGGGGGTGGGGGAGTTGGAAACAAACCACAGTGGAGAAACGATACATAAGGAAGGACACAAAGCAGTTTTTTTTAGAAACAGAAATATGAAGCCTTCAGCTGTTCAGAGCCTGTTTGTGTCTGACACCCTGGTGCTGTGCTATGAAATGGCCCAGGGCTGTCACTGGCGCTGAGGGACCCCAGTGAGGCTGGACAGGTTCACAAAAGACAGTTTCAGGGAGTAGCCACTTTGTTTAAATACTTTAAAAGGTGAGATACAACTTCATCAACTAGGAAACTCTTTAGAGGAAAACAAACCAAACTGTATAGGTCTTACTGACTGGATACAGGAGGTCGTGTGCTTCCCACCAGGTTCCCTGTAGAGAGTCAAAGAGATCTCACGTGACTCTACTGTCAAAATTACCCCACACTGGCCATGTCACTGAGAAAGCCATTGCCTTTTGTCTGCCTCTCAAGGTGGACCCTGAGGATGCACAGGAGCTACCCATCCCGGAAGTTGCCCCAGGAAGTGTTTCTGTTGGGAATCTGAGTGTGACGTCCCATGATGAGGAGAGGAGTGAAAGCAACCTTCCGTCATCTTCCTCAAGCGAGTCTGGGCCACACCGCCACTGTCTTAAAGAAGATGCAGGGGAGGACACAGCATTACTAGGTATGTGGCTGCAGGTGTAAACTCATGATGTTACCAGTGACGGAGTGAAATGGAAAGCAGGAAGATAGTGAAGCATAAGTGAAAACCGCAATCCCACAGTTAGAGATGTTTTAACCTTTTGATACATACATTCTCAAGAATGGGGGAGTGTCACACAAAGGCTGTCTGGTAAACTGTTCTTTTAATATATGATGCTCTTTCTGTACCATTTGGTAGATAAATTTTTATGATCATGTTATGTTTAAGTTTTTAAATTTTCTTTTGAGTTGCTCAATTCATGTCTATGTTTCCGGTGGTTTCTGTAGTCTTGTCATATTGTGTAGCATGTCGTCGGTCATGGTCTTCTTGCCACTGCTTCTCAATTCAACTGCCTTTTCTTACTAATTCTTAGTTCAAGCTCTTAGTTACTTTTCTGATGCCATGGCAAAACGCCATGACCAAGGCAAAACTTTATTGGAGCTCACTGCTCCAGAAGATTAGAGTCTGTGGCCCTCATGGTGGGCACGTGGCAGCAGGCAGGCATGCACTGGAGCAATAGCTGAGAGCTTAAGGCTTACCCAAGAGAGGAAGGGAGGGAGAGAGACTGGGCCTGCTGTGTTGGCTTACTGCAGCCCCTCATCCCCAGTGTCTTTCCTCCAACAAGCCACAGCACTAATCCCTCCCAAACACACAATCCCAGAGGCAGGAGACCAAGTGGTGGAGCACTTGAGCCTGTGGGACCATTCTCATAAACACCAGGTTGTAGAAATGCCTTTTTTTTTTTTTTTTTTTTTAAATTGTAGTGGGCCCAAGTGAAGCCTAGGGCTCTGGGCTTGCCTGACAAGGTGTACCTCTAGCCCTTTCTTAGAACTTTTAAAATTTAATACTGGGAAGTAGAAGACTTTTGTCAATATTGTGTCTCCTCTCCCTCAGTTTCTTTATTCTTCATTTCTTCTTTGTGTTGGGGAATGCTAAGCACAAACGCTGCCACTTGGCCGTATTCTAGTGCCTGACTTCTGTATTCTTAGCCTTTTTGTACTTTTTCTGTCTTTTAGTGTCTTGGGGCTTTTATGGCATGCTAAATAGAAAAGTCTTTTTTTTCTTGGTTGTTATGGTTTGTTAGAGAATTATTGACCTATGTTTTGGTAATATTTGTGGGGTTGCATTTTTTTCCCTCTAGTTCCTGGAGATTTGATACCCTCTTTGGCCTCTACAGGCACCAGGCATACATATGATCTACATATATACATACATATACATACATACAATACATACATACATACATACAGGCAAAATGCCCATATACATAAAACAAAAATTTTACTTTGTCAATTAAAAGAAAGTCTCACCATTTTTATTAGAATTAAAATAATCTATAGATAAATTTATAGATAAAATAATTTGTGGATTATTTTAATTGAAAGTAATTGGTGCTTCTAATTTTGAATTTGGCTATCCTGAAAAAGATTTCTAAGACAGCAAGATTCAAATAGAATCAGATGTTTTTTAACCTGTTTTGGTTTTTTTTTTGTTTTTTTTTTTTCGAGACAGGGTTCTCTGTGTAGCCTGCTGTCCTGGAACTCACTCTTAGACAGCTGGCTCGAACTCAGAGATCGCCTGCCTCTGCTCCAAGTGCTGGATTAAACGTGCGCCACCACGGCCCGCTTTTTAACCTGTTTTGAAAACTACAAGAATGGTTAGAACTTTGTTTTCATTGTATATGTGTATGTTGGGAGGGTGGGCTGCACGTGTGTATGCAGGTATAAGTGCTATGTGCACATGTGTGTGTAGGTCAGAGGTCAAACTCAAGCTTTATTCTTCAAGGCATCGTCCACTGTATTTTTTGAGACAAGATCTTCTACCAGCCTGGACTTGTCTAGTAAAGCTAGGCTGACTGGCTGGGGAGTCTCCAGGATGGATCTGTCCCTCTCCGCTCCTTTTAGCTCTAGGATTATAAGCACACTAGTACACCCAACTTTGTTTATGAGTGTTCTGGAGAGCGGGCTGAGGTGGAAGGCACTTTACGAGTTTAACTAGCCTCAAAGCCCCTAGAGCTTAAGTTTTACACCAATACTATAGGGAAGAGGAAAAGGAAACTATGGTAGCTCTCAGGAACGGCTTTCACAGGATCATTAAGCTGGGGCCTGACCTCATCGGTTCTCTGACTAACCACATGGCAAAGCAGCACATTCAGCATAGTAAGGAGTTTTGCTTTTATGAATCCTTTTGAGTCAAAGTGCATATATACTACTGTGATTTGAGTGCAGAAAGAAAACTAAATTTCTTTTCCCAAGAACATGACTGCACTTGAGATGTGTAAACAGAGAGGTCCTTTAAAGGCAGTCACCAGATGAGTGTTGACTCCGGTAACACCAGAAAGCCTGTCTGTCATACTTAATGAAAGGATATTTCTGTATTTCTCTTACTGGCTGTGTTTGAAATGGTTTGTCATTTTTACGTGTAAGTTTTATTTAAATGTTTTTATAATTTGTTTCTTGAATGATTATGTCCACATGTGTACCTGAGGCTGGGCAGACCAACTGACCTAGGGTGGCTTTTGATGCTTTGTTGTAGGAACCGGCAGGAGTGACCCTCAGCATGGAGGATCCGTATGCTAGCACCGTCCTCACTGACAGCCTCACCGACAGAGCCTTGGCTTGAATACAGGACATTCAGTTTTTTACTCTAAGGCATAGTTTGTATACTTGAAAACAGTGGATTTTATTTTACTTTACCTTTCAGATTCAGGTTTGATATACAAAGGGCTGAGATATTTTATTCCTAAAAGACTTAATTAGCCTTCATCTATTTATCTACTAAAGTATGTCTATCATAGATTTTACTGTATCAAACTGTCACAGATGTATACGGAGGGGTTGTTTCTGAGTACTAGACTAGCTTCTGTGGTACTATAAAACAAGATTCTGTTTCGCAGGCTTTTTAGACAAAGCTTACTAAGTTGAATTGTGAAATGTAGTTCCTTATTGACCACATGAACTTTCCCTGAAGCAGAGACTGTAGAAGATGTAAATGAGAAAGCTTGCCATGGGCAGTGGTGCATACCTGCAAACTCAGGAGCCTGAGGCAAGAGGATCTTGAGTTCAAGCCTACCTTGGGCTATGTAGCAAGACTGCTATGGAAGGGTTAAGGGAGAGAGAAGTCAGTTGTCTTGCACTATATTGTCTATAGAGACTTTAGAACCACGAATACCTTTTTATTATGTGGAATTGTGAAAGGAACACTAGATGATTTTATGATTCGCATCTTTACCTTTATAAAATCTTTATGATTTTTACCTTTATTGCCTAATTTCTTTTCACTTGGAAGGAGAAGGGAATTTATCCATGTTTTTCTACAAAGTAAAAAATCCTGGCAAAAATGCCATATTGCATGTTAAAAAACATTAAAATATTGATTCATTAAGAAAATCAAGTAGGCATACTGTAATGTATTTAAATGATTAGTATATTTCAGTGGGTTTAATCTTTACAAGTAAAAATATTTAATTAAAATGTTTATTTTGTTGTTAGACTAAAGTAACATTTTCCTAATGAGATCTTAAGCCGATTCAATACTGTGACCTTTTATCCTTCTTCTGCTTGATGTTCTCACCAGTGAAGTCTTTGACGATTGTTGTCTGAGTTCTATATAGTGCTTAGAGACACACTTTCAAAAGCGAGGAGTCTTTTGTTGTTGATTCTAAACTTGTATGTCTACTTTGTAGACAAAAATAAATGCTTATTGACAAAAATTTTTCTATGTAACAAATTTTATTTAACATAATCATCCCCAACATTCAGCACAAAAAGTTTACAGAGGATAGAAAGTGCATTAATAAAAGCTAGTCTTTATGCAAAGGAAAGAAAATACGTTCTCGATCAAACATTTACATTTCAATGATAAACTGAGAATGCTTTTGACTTTATGTATATGAGTACTTTCCTGTATATAATCTGTGCGTCATCTACATGCCTAATGCCAAGGGAGGTCAGAAGAGGCTGTCAGATCTGCTGCAACTGGAGTTACAGAGGGTTGTGAACTGCCTTGTGGGTACTAGGTATTGAACCTGAGTTCTAGGAAAGCTGCCAGTGCTTTTAGACACTGAACCATCTCTCCAGCCTAAAAAAGAATGCTTTAAGAAGTTGGTCTCTGACTGACAGCAGACGTCAGTAGGGGTCACTGATCCATAGTCTGTGTTGCCCTTTGCATTAATACCCTCAGCTGGAACTGCCTATAGGACAGGAGACAGACATGAGTCAGGAACACATCCAGGTCTATTACTCTACCCATGAAGGCTTCTGCCAAGTAAAGAGACATGTCTTCATAGCATGAAGTCAGGAATAACTCATCATTCTCAGATCTATCTTCCATCTTCTCCAGGGCAAAACTTGGTCTTTTGTCTTTCCTCAAAAGTTCTGTTTTTATGTCAACTACTTCTTGATCTAAATGGAACCATTCCTTCTAGTTTAATGAGTTGTGATCCATCTGACTGCTGAGAGACGCTTGGATAGTGCCCTCACTGATAGTTTCGTCACCTCTGGTAGTTACAGTTAGTTAGTTACAGGAGTTAAAGGTACTGGGAACTTGTGGCAATGTGTGGACTACCTGGTGTGAGGACAGCTGGGGTAACCACTGGGGTTTGGGAGGAGGTACCCAGACGGGTATACAGAGATTCCACTTGGCACACCCAGCATATGGGAGGTCTTTGGTGGTCCTGCTTTCAGGACAAAGGCTAGGATGTAGAAATGACAGGATGGCAAACACTAAGAAAGGTCCTTCTCCAAATACTACAGGCATGACCTAAATAAACTCCAAAAATCTGACAGGAGATGTTTCTGTTCATGTGGTTTGGTTCCCTGGATCTGCCATCATTAAAAAAAAAACACTCCCAATACAATTTTGAGGTTTTTGTGTAGAGTAATAAGGGCAGTTTCATGTCATGTGTCTCTGTATGTGTACAGCATCTCTCAGAGCTGGCTTTGGGACAGCACCATGGCACCATACGCCATCTTCACAGGCAGAACATCTGCACCAAGGGCTTGTCCCCAGGTCTCCAGAAAATTGCAGAAGCTGTCCCAACAGGAAGCCAGCACCAAGAAAATACAACTTTAAAGGGTAAGTTTATCCTTAGAGCCATTTCTAAGACATAGTGTTTTATAAAGTGTCTAACCTAGCTATTTTCGCCACAGTTTGATTTATAGCTACTCATAGTAAAATCTGTGGTGAGTTTTATTGAAAGAAATGTATAACCAGATGAATATAATGAGGTGTTAGAAGTAGAAAATCTTACTTTGAGCACTTTTTAGAGAGTCTCAAAGTTGGCTTTACGAGTTATCACCCAACCTCACTGTGTCCAGTGCAAACAGGAAAGTGTGAATTCAGTGCCAAGTAGATTAGTGCTGTGTTTTTAAAAACATACCAGGGAAAATGCTGTAATCATTCTAACAGCTAATGAAGGATCTTGTGATAGATCAAGGTAAAATGTTTTTAATCATTTAGTCATTACCGAAGACTTTTTCTAAGGCAAGGTCTCACTGTTTATTCTGAGTTTGAATTCATCATCCTTGTGCCTCAGCCTTCCCAGCGGTGAGATCGCCTCTGACCGAACAGTGATATGAAGACTGGAGGAAGTGTCCCTGACACGGGAGCTGTTTCCTGCTCTCCTGGCTTTCACTCAGCAGCGCTGACCTTGACTGTCCCAGCAGAGAACTGGAGCTGTGACCACATGGTCTCACCTTGCAGGTAATTGTCTCTCACATTCTGAGTTGACTGAGGTTTTGGACCTTTCTTCCCTGTGACTGCTCGCCGTGGCTGCTGAGGAGTGATGACAGTAAAAGGCCGAATTGCAGTGTCTCCATTAACAGTTCGCTCTCTGTGGGCACACGATGACAAAACCCCCTGAAGCGAGTCACTGTCTGACCTCAGTCATGCCAGAGCAAAGCTTCCTGCCTGTGCTCAACTTGCCGAGTGCAGGGGGGCGGTTGGGGAGTGGAGGTGGGTGGTGTTGCAGGAAAAGCAGTGTCTTAGACTAGCTACTCTGACCAAGCAGTGTCAGTGTACCTTTAGATACACTTACCAAATCAAGGACTGCTCGAATTGTAAAAGTCACAATCTCTTCTAGAACAAGATAGCTAAATTTGGCAGCAGTTTCCATGGCGAAGGCTGATGTTACTGGCTCAAGAAAGGATGAGGTTTAGTCAGTACATACCTATGTTAGGTAGAACTTGAGGACGTTTAGACAAAAGCAGTTTTTACTGATCAGGAAAACATTGCTTTGCTGTTTCCTAAGCACTAGATGTGGGCCTGAAGTAGATAGCTTTGTGGTAAAATACGATGTTGTGCTTTTATGATTCAACACATTAGAAAAGCTACCTATGCCTTTTCCAGCTTAGTCTTGCCTCTAAAGCCTTAGAAACATTGGTCAACATTTCATTTCCAAAAATTTGCATCACTCATTATAGTGAGGCCTCTACCATGCACCCACTTGCCTCCTTGTATAGCAAAGTATAGTATCTGTGCCCATTCATTGAAAATAGGAGAAGCAGAAGTCCATCTTTTTGACAAATGATAGGCTATGTACTGGGCTGGTGAGATGTCTGGGAAAAGCAGTATGTTCTGTAGGCCCATTGTAGTTCCAAATCTCAAGCTTTAGTGAATCTTGGATAGTCCTTAATACAGACAGCAGTAGCAAGAAAAGAGATCACGATGAAATTAAATCGGCAGTCTATCTTAGTAAGCAGTTGCTAAGATTTGATGAAGACATACAATGTTTTTTCCTAGTTACTAATTTCTCAGATACCCTTGTTACCAAGAGCTACTCAAACTGTTGCATAATCTGCCGCACAGATTATAAGATGCAGGCCCACAACTAGTTACTATGGAAATGTTACCTAAAACATATAATGCGTGATACTTTAAGTGTAAATGAGAACATGCCCTATAGACTTAGTGACTTCTGTAAAGTTGCTTAATTAAATCAGTAATAAATGCTGTTGAGTTTATAAGTGGTTGACCATTTTGGAATTCCAAAGTGTTTTTTAAAAAGTTCTATTCTTAAAATGTTACTGATTAATGTTCTTCTCTTTGAACAGGTGATTTGAAGACTTAAGTTGGATTAAAAACTTGGAAGTTACTTAACCTATATTAAACTCACTCAATTATACTTAAAAGTTGATTGTGGTTATTCAATCTCAAGATTATAACTTGTTGCCCAGGCTGCCCTCAACTTTCTGGGTTAAAACAATCATGGTGTAGCTGGGACTACAGGGCTGCACCAGTGTGTGCACCTTGTCTTTATACATGCTAAGAGCCATGTAGTGGCATTACAAGCTTGATCTAATGTTCGCCAAGCACAACTATTCTTTGTGAACAGTCTGTTTTCCTAGTGAACACCGAGACTGTGGTCTTGACCTTCCTCGTTGTAGTGTCCTTGAGACATTTGAGATTCCAAAATCAACAGACACTTGCAATTCTCCTGTGCACACAGCACAGCTTGTTTTCAATACACAGAAGCATAAAAATCGTGTGTTGCTTGTGCCTTTTTGCTGAAGCTTTCACTGCAAGGATCTCTTCAAGCTTGTACCTTATGGGGCTGGGGATTGTGTTTGTCTTGACAGTTTCTCATTTTTTTAAATGAACGAACTATATAAAGAATTACCATCTCCTGGTGTAAGCTTAATGAAGCTGTGACAGGCTTCATGGATAAAATACATGTTAAATAAAGCTTCAGGGGTTTTGTTCATGGATCCCATTTGTGTCCTTGTTGGCTGCAGGGTAAAGGTATTTTACTAAAACTCATGGACATCTTGACAGGATAATTGTCATCTATGAAATACATGCTCAAGAGCCACACCACCAACTTTTAGAAATAAATGCACACATATAACCTTCCCCTAAATAAGAAAATGTCATATTTTTCCTTTTTTAAAAATTTTATTTACATTCCAGCCATTGTTGCTCCAGACCTCCCCGACAGTTCCTTATCCCATTCCTCCCCACCCCCGACTCTGTCTCCAAGAGGTTCTGTGCCACCACCCCTCCTTCCCTGAGGCCTCAAGTCTCTCAAGGATTGGGTGCATTTTCTCCCAGAGGCCAGACCAGGCAGCCCTCTACCATATATGGGCAAAGGGGGGGGGGTCGGACCAGCCATCTATGCTGCCTAGTTGGTGGCTCAGTGTCTGGGAGCTCCCAGTGGTGCGGGTTAGTTGAGACTGCTGGTCTTCCTATGGGGTTGTCCTCCCTTCAGCTCCTTCCTTTAATTCAACCATAGGGGTCGCCAACTTCAGTCCAGTGGTTGGGAGTATCTACATCCATCGACTGTCATTTTAATTACATTTTCGATTGTGTTGGGCTGTGGCCATAGCTAATCTGGGCTACACGGCAGACATGCCTATCAGCTGTAGAGCTGTTGCCCAAATGAGTCTTTGAAACTTGTCATTCTAAAACAGTGGTTTGGTCATATCTGCAAATAGTGGTGGCCACTTTGGGACACAGAGAAGTCACCTGTTCAGAGGTGGGTCACTCCTACAGGGGCTCAAGGCTCATTTCTTCTTATTCCTTCTCCACTGTTAGAAGATTTTAATTGTACAATAAAACAAAACCATCAAGCTTGGCTTCCTTTAACTCTTGCCAGTTGTGGGAGAACAGATTCTGTCTCCATAAATCGGTTCTAGAGATACCACCATAAAAGGAATCTTCATAATTTCTTCAAATAAAATGGTATGTCAGATAAAATTAAAAAAAAAAAAAAGGCTGGATTTGGTGGTATACACCTTTAATCACAGCATGCAGAGGCAAAAGGATCTCTGATTTCAAGGCCAGCCTGCTCTGCACAGTGAGCTCCAGGATTACACAGATGGACCCTGTCTTAATATTAAGGCACACTGTACTGTGTTCTACCTCCTCACCAAACAGGCATCTAGGTAAACATTTCTAGTGTGCCAGCTCATATTTCTCTTTGAGACCACAAAAACCATGCCCATCGTATACCGTCACAGTATCACAGCCTGGCAGAATATTCCTGCCTGAGAGCGCCCATGCCTGTCAGTGGGCCAAGAACATGTTGTCAAGTGTGCACCCTCGTTTCACACCCTGCTTGGTAAGAGCCACACTCACCATAAATTCTCAGTGTCTGCACTCACTGAGCATGCTTCACACTAGAAGCTACAAAAGCAAATTCCTGGTTTTTCAGAAACCTACAGTTTGTTTTCTAAAAGAAACAGGTACTGTGTTTTAAATTCAAAAGAGAAACATCTATACCTCCTTTCTTGCAGTAACTATTTTTAGAATAACTATTCTTCATATGGATTGTCATCAGCAAGAGAGCTAAAAGATACAATTTTCCAAGTTCTTACCAAAATTCACCCATGAGAAACATCTAGGAAAAAGGAAATTTTACTTTAAGTAAATAAAGTGTCATTTATATTTCTTAGATAAAGCAAGCAATCCACTCAAGAGTTAGAACAGTTTAAAAACCAATCCAAATACAGCTGAACAATAGAAGGGGCAGTTCTGGTGAGGTATTATTTTGATATTTTGGTCTCTGAAGGGGTTTCCCCGGTATCCAGTGTCTTCAACAACCGGAATAGGCCTGCAGCTTCCCGTATCCTACTGAATTCAATACAGAAGGCCTGCACTTCTATAAACAAGTCCTGCACGTTAATAATTTTGTTACGGATCAAAGACTGTAGAAACACACACACAAGACGCACCAAACGATTCTGGAAAAGAAAAAGGAACATGTTTTAGAAACTTGTTTTCTTGGCAGATGAGAATGTTAGAAGCATTTATACTACTTACCTGCATATATTTATCCTTAATTTGTTCACAAGTAGAAATGCAATTGGATATGTATAAGTGAATAAATTCAGGAGGTAGGTCAACAGCTGTAGTTAGTCTGTTTCACAAAAGAGAATGTGAACTGTTAGCTGTGTTTGCAAGTACTGGGAAGTATCGTAATCATCAAGTCAAGACTTCCCTGTGATCATCTAATAATAATTTATCTGACTCAGTTCTCTAGTTTTAAACCCAAGAGCCACAGCCTTGGGCTTAAACCTCTGATGCTTCTGTTAAGTCTATACTACCAGTTATACTCTGTAATGATCCATTAAGCAATGAGTATCCTATCTCTGAGCCTGCCTGGCTGGATCACTGTCAGTCACAGTCTCCCTGCTTCTAAGCCTCAAATAACCAGCAGTTGTTGCCACCATTTAAAACTTAAAAGTCCTGTAAGTATAAGCACTCTGAGAGACACTTTAGAAAAGTAACATGAACCTGGTAGAGCCTTGAAAAGATACTTCGCTGATAGGGAACAAAAAGGCCTTCCTGAGAACTGAGTAAGAGAAGCAAGCTTGGAGTCAGCCATTACACAGAAACAGCAGCTATGTAACAAGCTTAGAGTCATTAAAGCCAAGAGAGTTTTTCCCAAATGAGTAAATGAAGTATTAAGAAATGGAGTCAGGTAAGAATTCCACACGGAGTTCAAGTTCAGCCCGAGAAACATTACAACACTGGGCTGGCTACTGCAAACCTTTCACTACAAACTTTGAAAAGGTGGACGAATACACACCTTTCTAAATCTATATATCCTTAAACATAAGGCACTAAAGTACTTTAAGAAAGCTACAACCAGGCACTATACCCACTGAGATTTGTGCATCAGCAAGGCCGCTTGATCCTTGGAAATAATAAATTATGAAGGTGCTAGGAAACAAGCAAAAGTAGGACTTGACAGGTAGAGGCAGTATTACAGAAACACAGTGAGGGGGAATCTACGAACACTCAGATTTCTCCATCCAAAGGAAGAACCTTGCCAATGCAAAAACAGCAACTGCAACTATAGTAAAGGAGGTTCCAGCAAGGAGAGGTAGAAGCAAGCAGTAAGTTCTCCACAAGGAGGCAGGCAGCTCTGCCGGTGAGAGCCTTACAAAGTAACTGGAAAACTCACTCTTCCTTTTGTCTCTCAGCCCTTTCTGGTGCACACAGCTACCAGCCAAGCTACCGTCACCAGGTGACCAGCACATTCCTTAGTTCAAGTTCGAAACAACTGCCAACTTATACTTGGATGCTCACAAATCTGTAATCTGGTTCACACCCGTGATTCCAGCATTCAGAGAAGGAGGCAGACCGACTGCTATGAATTTGAAGCCACCAGGATACTGAGATCCTATCTCAAAACAAACAAATTACCTCAGAAAAATAATACCCTATCCACCTCACTATATTTAATTCACAATTTACCTAAACTATATCTATAGGGAAAATAAAAGACAAAAACTATACAGAACACAACTGGGGCGCATTCTTTCCTTCATGTTCAATGAGCAAGAACTGGTCCACATCTTTGATCCCAGCACTTGGGGGTCAGAAGCAGGTGGATCTCCCTGAGTTTGAGGCCAGTCTGGTCTACACAGTGAGTTAGTTCTAGGACAGTCAGGGCTGGGAGAATACTAATAACCAGGACAGCATGCCTAGAGGTCTAGTTCTAAGAGCCACACAGGCATGCTGCCACTCCTGGCTGTCAGGGAACGTAACAACTGAGTCTGTAAGGGGCACAAGACAGTAAATCAACAATTGAGTTCCTACAAATTGAGATTAAATTCACATCCAGTGAACATTAAGGATTAGTTCAAGGTAACAGAATCAGAAAAGGGAAGAGAAACAACTACAGCTTTTCAAACTTCTGGGTAATTTGATCAGAGTCTGTATGCCACCTCTGGTGGAACATGAGAACTTACCGATTCACAACTTCCATTGAATGTAAGGACATGTCCATATTGACCAGGACAGAGAAATACTCTGTGATCTGGCTTGACTGCATTAGTTTCAGCAGCATTTCTATAGCGACTAACGGGTTGTTTTCCACTAGGTCTGGAAGTTTCGCTGGAGTAAGGCCAATGTGATAAACAAGTTTGGGATCTTTTTCCAACTCACCGAGGAGCTAAAAAAAACCAAGTTGAGAGGTTCTGAGTCGTATTAGAAAATTTTCCTGCATACAAATGGAAGTGTTTTATATAAATTACAAAAACTATCTTTGTTAATTTGTTAAATTTCTTCCCTCAAAGCCAATATTTATTAAGTCTTCATATATTTTCAGATCTGAATTGCAATGATACAAAAAATAAGGACAATTTAAAAATCCATTAGTTCTCCTTCCTCTAGCCTTGGTTTTTGTCTGGTAGTATACAATGACAATAGTGTCATTCTTAAACATTTTAGTTATCAACTTCTCCCAAAACACAGAACCAAGCTGAGTGTGCTGTCACACGTGTAACATAAGCACTGAGGCAGGAGGGAGCCAACTTGGGCTACACAGTGAGTTCAAGGATATCTGAGGTATATAGCGAGACCTTGTTTCTGCCACACAGGACTCCATAAACTGGAATAATTCAGAAGAAGAGCCATGTTCTGCCCTACCCAGAAAGATAACAGAAATACCCTAGAAAGGGACAGAACGGGAAACACTTCCAACTTTGACCTGTAGTACTTTATAGCTCAAATCATACCCACACCTTGCAAATAAAAAAGATGGGAAAACATTTTTTTTTCCTCTGTCCAAATACATACTTTTTCTTTCTTTTACAAATTCATTTATTTTGAGGCTAGGTCCCCTGTGCCCAGGCTGGCTTCAAGCTCCCTGTCTCATGGAGCATGGCCTGTAACTGCTGAGTCTCAATCTCTGCCTTCCACGTGCTAGGGCTACAGGTGTGCACTACACCCATCCCTTCTAACGCTATATCTTCTCTTATCTACTTGTGTATTTTCTACACAGGTCTGTTTCATGATAATCTAAGAGCAAACTGACTACAAACAATTGTTATTACATCACTTAAAATATGTGGGAGAGGCTGGGAAATGGTTCAGTGATCAGGGGCACAGGGTTTGGTTCCCAGCACCCATGTGGAGGCTCACAACATTTCAAAGTCCAGTTCCAGAGAATCTGATGCCCTCTATGGCATCTATGGGCACTGCATGCACACGGTACACAGATATACAGCAGACAAAACCCCCATACACATAAAACAAATCTTTTTAAAAATTCGTATCTTAAATGAAAAAACTAGGTTGGAGGTAACAGTATCTTCCTACCAGTTCAACTAGAAAGTATGCGAATCTAATAAAATCTACAACCACTTGGGATCTTTGTTCTTCTTCCTCAGGGGATCCACCTTGTGTAGTAGGAGAGAGAACCTCAGTCTGCCACTAAACACCGTAGCTAAAGTCTACCACATTCCCTGAACCTCATTTTTTATAAAACATTAATAACTCCATACACTTCTAGAGTTGCTGCCCAGCCTGCTGCAGCAATGCAGATGATTTGCCTGACTGGTGTGCACCTGGAGCAGTGCTCCCGACTGAGACCTGCTCTAGCCTACCCCTCTCAGACAAAACTGAGGAGTCTATAGATATTTTCAGTCAGTAGACCTCTTGTCTCCTCAAAGCAAAGCTGTCAAACAAGGAAAGGCCAGCACACACGACTGGACTGTGAAGACCTCTGGTGCTCCTTCCCCTAGCTCATATCAGCAGCCGACTGCTCACTTACTACTTCATGAGAAGAACACCCTGGGATGGGCACAGATGAGACCAAGTAGTACACACATACTTGCGTCTGTTGGGGAGAAGACAGAGGGCTTTTGAAGGCTTTCGCCATGATCCGCTTGATCTCCACACCAGTGCTGTTCTTCACACACATTGATCTGTCCCACTGAATGGCATGCTCGGGCTCTGTAGGATTTAGCCAGGCCAGTTCATCCTCACAGATGTGGAGAGGTGGTGGTGGGCGGATAAACTCTGGCCGAAAATGGCCTATAATGAGAGTAAGACATGACTATCAGCGAGCTAACATTTGCACACACCCTATATGCATTTAATGAAGTACAAGAGTGCCTTTAATAAGGACACATGATAAAACATGCTTCAAACAGTAATGATGTAAAATCAGAGTTCTGCTCAAATGATAACGGAGCGTGCATGCATGTGTGCACACACACCCCATCAGCATGATGCCAGATACCAAGACTGTTCTTTACAAAGAGGGAAGCATGAGCATGAACGAGTTTTAATGCAAGCATATCCACTTAGGCTGAGGGCGCAGAGGTCACACTGGCAGATGATGATGACTTCAATTCTTATCTTAAAAGTCTCATGTCCCTGGCTGTCCTGGAATTAATTATGTAGACCAGGCTACCCTCAAACTCAGAGATATCTGTGAGATCTGCCTGCCTCTGCTTCCTGAGTGCTGGGATTAAAGGCATTTGTCATCGCATCTAACATATAACTAAAATTTTATTCATTTTTCCCTTTTCTTTTGTTTGGCCCCTAAGACCTCAGAATGCTATATAGAGTGTTTGGGGCTATCCCCACAACTCAAGGTAGATGTGTAAGTTATCAGTTATTGACACACTAGTTAACGATAAACTAGTTAGTACTTCTGAACTAAGATCATACTTCATTTGGTTGCTACACAGATGAAAAGCCAGAAAGAAAAGCTAAAGCCTCCACCGTGACAGCCAAGCACAGAGCCTGCCCCAGTGCCTTATTACGTTCTTATATAAACACCTGAGCCCTAACTCCAGTGACCCACAGTGCTATATATACCCAAATATTTGACCACTCTCAAGAAAGACAACTTAGACTATAAATCTCAGTACTTAACAAGACACCCAGCTATCTATCCGGCTATCAGTCCTGTCTGCCTGCCAAGCTCCACAAAAGGCTCAGGAGATAAAAACAGAAATTTCCACTCCCCCTCTCCTGCTTCTAGTGTACAGCAGTTAAGTTCTCTCCTTTGTCCTGAGGGTAGATTTTACCAGTCCCATCACCAGCCTTCCAGAGAGCATTTTCCACATAGGACAGAAGGTGGCTTGTTGTATTATGGATCCTAGTCTCAGGCAAATAGGGGATTTTTTCCTGGCAAAGAATCACCAAGTAAACATCTCCAGGGTCCCCTCAACAGCATCACTGGAGTAAATTCCTGTCTCTCCTCACACACTTACAAAGACAGCCTTCAGCACAAGGAAGCACTTCTCCTGTGAGGTACAGATGCTGAGGTGCAGCTACTCAGTTATGCACATAGCTGACTAATGGTCTGTGCAATCAAACCCAGAGGCAGGTGGATCTCTGAGTTCCAGGCCAGCCTGGTCTACAGAGTGAGTTCTAGGACAGCCAGGGCTACTTAGAGAAATCCTGTCTTCAAAAACCCAAAACTACCACATAACTGTAGACAGGCTTGTAACAAGCTGAAACTTCAAACAGTAAATCCTCTTATACCACAGAGATTGAACCAAACAGAAGTCACGTTTGCTGTAAGCTTCAAAATCCTGGAAGTCCTGAGATTAGGGAATGATGCTACTATTCATCACTCAAACCACCCAGAAGCTCCTAAAACCAAATGGGACCCATGGGTTTCAGTTTGTTTCCAGTTAAAGCAGAGTAAGAACTGTCAAGTCAGTGAATGGTAAGACAGACGGTGGTGATACGATCACTAAAGTATAAAATGACCTCCACTGGATAGAAGTTAGGGAGAGTCATCTAAGGGGCTGGAGACACTGCTGAGCTGTGGCGTACTTTCCTTTTACACAAGCTCTCCTGGGTTTGAGCCCAAACACTGTAAATGAACGAAGCTGGACATGGCACATCTCAGTAACCACAGCAGTTATGAGACAGAAGTATAAGGACCAGGACTTTACGGTCATCCTCAACTACACAAGAATGTTCAAAGCTACTCAGTGCTACATGAGACTATCTCATTAAAACAAAAACATTCATTTTGTTAAAATCTGAATTTCTATCTGCAGGCTGGCATATGGGTGTGTGTGTGTGTGTGTGTATTTATCAAACAAGCAATAAACATCCTGGTGTATAGCTGGCTGGTGTCTGCTATATTCTAGAAAGCGAGGCAGGAAGTCTGTCATCAGTGAAAACAGGTACTGCAAAAACCTCAGAATTCAAGAGTGCTGCTAGAATATAAAGCTGAGAGTATAAAACTAGTTCACATATACCTACTTTCAATAGGCGGTTTTGGTCCACTGACTAAAGACTCTGTGATCCGAGAGGCAACTGAGCTGTCGAATCCAGAGTTAGAGGAGTCTGGGTCTGGGTCACTGAGGATGCTCGGGAAGCTGGCTTTGCTCTGGGTTGGCAGTTCAGACTGACGTTCTGGAACAGAGCCAGACAACAAGCGTTTAGAGCATGGAAGCTAGACCTGTAATCCCAGCATCTGGAAAGTGGAGACAAGAGTCAAGAATCCAAGGCCAGTCTTGCTATTTGAAACTGGGGGTGGGGTGGGGGTGGGAGGTGGGATGGAATACACAAAACATTTTAAAGTTGAGAACACCATGAACAGAGCAGGGGTACAATATAAGTATCTTTAACTCCTATAAACCAGTAATAATATTAAAATAACCCCAAAAGGAAAGAAGGAGCAAGGTGGATGGCAGGGAGGTGCGAGGCTGAGGCGGGGCTGAGGTGTCAGTCAGAAGCACACAAGAAGGAAATAGAAAGGAGAGTGAAAGAGGTCACTGGGGTTCAAGGTTGTGACCAGGGATGGGAGCCAGCCTGGGGCTGCAGGCCTGTATGCCAAGTACTCAGGAGTCGGCCAGCAAGCGCTCAGTTAGAGGCCAGCATGGTCTACACAGCAGATTCCAGGACAGCCAAGGCTACACAAAGAAACCTGGTCTCGAAACAAAGTAACTAACAAAAGAGGGGGACAGACAGAAAGAAGAAAGGAGGACAAGGTGGGATGGGAGAGATCAAACAAAAACAAGCAAAAGTGTAAATTAAAAAAAATAAATCTTGATTTTTAAGTAGAGGATGTCAAGAACAGACAGAATGTTCCAATCACTGGCCCTTCCTTACCTGCCAGGGCTAACTGAAGGCCACTAATGTCCACAGACTGTCCCATGTTTCCAACATCCATCAACGCAATCTGGCGAGGTGTCTTTTTGAACAGTTCCCTTGGGGGTGCCAGCATGAGCTGGGAAAGAAAAAACTTTTCTGGTGGAGTTATAGGAGGCAAAAACCCTGCAAATAAAAATGCACACCGATTTCTCTCCAATGGTTACTTTTCAATTTTGAAAATGAACTTT
>JAJTUV010003496.1:0-146777 GCA_021653895.1 Mastomys natalensis
TTCATATGACTTACTCTGGCTTAAATAATCCAAAATATACTCAACTTTTCAAGTGCGTGGAGGTATAGACTTATAATAGGTTATTAATTACACACCCCAAAAGCTATAGATCAATGGAAAATTAATGGCTCTTGATCCTTATGTCTACAGTCAAAACAGTATACATGTTACATACCTTTGCGATAAACACTGTCAAATAAAACTAGATCATTTTTATAGCTTCATTTTTGCCTTTGATTATAGTAAGTTCTTTTGGTTTGGTGTCATTTAAAAATTGTCAGTGATTCATTTATTTACAATGAAATCCTCTTACATAAATATTTTTTTCCTCAAGCTGAACTGTGTGGTGAGTGAAAAGTCATTAGGACTAGAACCTCCCATTTATATTTTGATAAGCAGTAAAGACACTTGATGACTCTCCTATTCCCTTTATCAGCACAAACAGGTTTAGGGCCATTATCAATGCATGTGTGTGCTGCTCTGCATCTTCTCCTTCTAGTGCTGGCAAAGCATTTCAGATATCATGCTACCTTTCTGAGCTTTACATTTGTATTTCAAAATTCCAATGCAGGGGAGCATCTCTTATCTGGTATGTCCTGTGAATCAGAGCCAACTTGTGTAAATGACAAGGTTGTTTGTCAAGTGGAAGAATTAATTGACCTGACAACCTGGGCAAATGTTACCAGCTACACCATCGTCTGGGTTAGAGGAGCCTGGTTGTTTCTACCTCTGAATAAATCTCCTGTAGTATCATTCCCTTCATATTTTCAAGTGCAAATGAATCAAAAGAAGGAAAGAGAGTGAAAGCACTTGGGTTAGAAGCAAAGACCTTACATGTCCAATGGGAAGACATCTATAATGATGGGTAAAGTTTGCAGCATTCAATTAATTAGAAATGTTAAAGCAAACAAAGTTAAATTAAACAGAGATCTTCAAAACTGTTGCCTACAGGCACATGGTGTGTTTCCTGAACATTTGTTTTTATGCACTGGGAGAAAGACTTGAGATATTCGTGATTTATACCAGAGAGCACTTTTCATCACTTATGTGCTGACAAGAATAGATGAACTAACTTGACTTGTTTGATGAAGTAAACATAGCATTCAATAAACAGAGAAAGAGAAATGATCAGAAAAGAACAAAATCCCAGAGAAACTTCCCCATACCCAAAGGCAAAAAAGCACTCACTGTGGTTTCTAGAACAGCATGGATGAAAGAGATTCCATGACCAATAGAGGCACTGTGCTGAGGAAACAGAGCAAAGGCAGAGTAAACAAAAAGGAGACAAAAACAATAGCCAAAACCCTTTCAGTCCCATCCTCATACACACACTCCCAATGTAGCAGGAGCAAGTGAAAATGAAAAAGGCAATGCACACTGCAAGAACACACAAGAGGCTGCTGCCTCACAAGCAAACAGCTCTTTAGGAAATAAAAGCTACAGCATGCAAGAGAAGGCATACTGAACAAGGTTGGGAAACCTGGTGTGGCTCCTTGTCCAACCAGATTTTCTTTTTTATTACTTTTATTTATTTATTTATTTTTTACTGTCTAGTAGTTATCCTCTCCCTGTCTGGCTTTTAACAGTTCCTCAACCCATTCCTTCTCCCCCTGTCTCCAAAGGGATGTCCCCATCCCCCACACTACACCACCCCACACCATCCATCAGACCTCTCCACTCCCTGGGGCCTCAGTTCTCTTGAGGGTTAAGTGCTTCTTCTCTCTCTGAGGCCAGACCAGGCAGTCCTCTGCTGTACATGTGTCAG
This sequence comes from Mastomys natalensis, assembly GCA_021653895.1. Taxonomy (NCBI): domain Eukaryota; kingdom Metazoa; phylum Chordata; class Mammalia; order Rodentia; family Muridae; genus Mastomys; species Mastomys natalensis. Next base: position 1,766 of record JAJTUV010003496.1, read on the forward strand.
AGACCTGTACCAGCTAGTATATGCTGCCTAGGCACAACCAGATATTTCTCAAGCAGTAACCTCCTGCTGTGTACTTGCCCTTCCTGTCATCCTAAATCTGTTATGTAGGTACAGATTCCATCTGCTATCATTAACATGTTCTGGTTTTTCCCTGTAACATGTCTTACAATAAGAGCCTGCAAGAGGCAGATTCTTTGAGCATTTCTACATTGTCTTAGGGTTTTACAGCTATGAACAGACACCATGACCAAGGTAACTTTGATGAGGACAACATTTAATTGGGTTGGCTTACAGGTTCAGAGGTTTAGTCCATTATCATCAGGGCTGAGCATGGCAGCACCCTGATAGACATGGCACAGGAGAAGCCGAGAGTTCTACATCTTGTTCCAAAGGGAATCAGAAGAAGACTGACTCCTTAGGCAGCTAGGAAGAGAGTCTCAAAGCCCACCCCCACAGTGATACATTTCCTCCAACAAGGCCACACCTACTCAACAAAGCCACAACTAATAGTGCCATTTTCTGGGCCAAGCATATTCAAACCATCACATATGTCTAAAATACGTTTTGCCTTACATTTTCAAAGACAGTTGTTTTACATTTGTTTTTCTTTTGGTTTTGTTTTGTTTTGCTTTGAGACAGTGTTTCTCTGCTGCCCTGGAACTCAGAGATCCTCCTGCTTCTGGCTCCTAAGGGCTTGGATTAAAGAAATGCATTAACATGCCTAAGCTTTTTTTTTTTAAATTCATGTTATCTGTATGGATGTTTTGCGTGTATGTATATCTGTGCAGCATGTGTGTGCATTACACACAAAAGCCAGAAGAAGACATTGAAACACTAATTGGACACTAACATGAAATGTCATGTGGTGTTGGGAGCTGAACTGTAAGAGCAGTCTTCTTAACTTCTAAGACATCTCTCTAGCTCTTTTGAAGATATTTTCTTTGGCTATGAAAATATGTGGTCTAGGTTGTTTGGTGCTTGTTGGTTTTTGGATGTTATACATACTTTCCTTCTATTGCTTGCCCTCGTTGTCTTCAGTGAAAACTCTAATCCACCATTTAGTGTTTTTTACCTTCAATATCAGCACTTGGAAACAGATATAGGCAGGTTTCTGGGCACTCAAGGCCAGCTTGGAATGCATAGTAAGTCCTAGGTCTGTGCAGTGAGATCCTGCTATGAATACATACATACATACATACATACATACATTTATACATACATACATACATACATACATATATACATACATACATACATACATACATATATACATACATACATACACAAAACAAAATGAAAAATTCTCATCTTTATCTACTTTGTATAATGTGTTTTCTTGTTTTCAAACTGTTTTGTAGTTTCTTTCTGAAGAATTCATTATGTATGTTGCCGTCTTCCTCATGCTCCTTTGTGTTGGAATGTGTTCAACTCATTGAACCTAAACACATCTAGTTCTCATGAAATATTAAATATTTCTGGCTATTATTAACTCAAATATTTTGTCTACTCCTTTCTAAGAACATGTGCTTATTCAGTTACTTGATGAGGTCTTCAGTTCTTTTTTTCTTTCTTTCTTTTATTCTTTTTTTCTTTTTTCTTTCCTTCTGTTTTTTCCTTTTTTTGATTTTTTTTAAATTTATTTAGTTATTTAAATCACATCATAATTTACTTATTTATACAGAGGTTATGAACACAAAAAGGCAGGATGTGGGGAAGGGAATGGCACAGGAGCATAGGTGTTCAGGGGGAGTAGTCCCTGAACACCTATGCTCTGGTCTTCAGTTCTTTAACCATATTAGTTAATTTGGGTACCTATGATTAAAATCCCTTACATAAAGAACTTAAAAGGAAGAGCTGACTAGTTCAATCAAGAACTCCCAGATATATGTATCATTTATCATGTTTTATAAATCATTTCATTTTGAGGGTAGTGGAGCACACTACTTATAATCCCAGCACTCAGGAGATTACAAACAGGTGGATCTCTTAGTTTGAGGCCAGCCTAGTCTACAGGGTAAGTTCCAGGCTAGCCAGGTCTACACAGAGAAACCATGTCTTGAGAATCCAAAAACCAAAGCAAACCAAACCAAGTGAACAACAACAACAACAAAAAAGCAAAAAAAAAAAAAAAAAAAAAAAACTTGAAAAGGAGAAATGATGTATTTTGTCTTATGGTTTTAGAGATTTTGGTGTATGGTTCTTGGTTACATTGATGATACCCCACCATAAAGCATAATATCATGGCCATAGGAATGCATGAAGTAGGAATCTGCTCACCTCATGAGAGACAGAAAGCAAGGAAAAATGTAAGAAAGTAGGAACTAGGTGAAGAGTATATTTCCTGGATTCTCATTTCCCTGTAATCTCCCTACCACCTCTCAAACAGCAACCCCAGCTCAGAGGCAAATGTTCAATAAGTGAGCCCATTGGCAACATTTTGTATAAAAACCAAATATTTATATACTTTCCTTTTATAACCTAATAAACTTTTTGCTTTGTTTCATTCTGGAAAAGAGAGATATTTACATGTCAAGTTACTTTTATGTTCTTCTGTAACATCTTATCTACTATCAATAAACTCCAATTCATTTCAAACCTCAGACATGTTTTTTTTTTTTATCTCCCGAAGTTGCATTTGCTCTACCTTTTCACTTGGTATGTCTCTTAAGTTTTTTTGTTTTTGTTTTAATTTGTATGATTGTTTTGTACACATGTATGTCTATGCACCACATGTGTGTGTGCTATAGATGAAGGCCAGAAAAGAGTATCAGATCCTTTGGAACTGGAGTTACACATTGTTTGAAGCAAGCATTTGGATGCTAGGAACTGAACCCGGTTCTCTGCAAGTGCAGCAAGTTCTCTTAATCACTGAGCCATTGCTCCAGACCCCATCTCTAAATTTTTAAATATATAAAATATACTTATATTATTTTAATATTCTAGTCTCAAAATTCTAACCTTAGCATCAGTTGATTGACTCATTGATTTCATCAATTTGGGTTGACTTTTCCTATTTCTTTAAAGATTTTTGTGAATTTCTTAATGGCTGTTAGGTAGATTTTCCTTGTCGAAAGCTTGGTATTTTTGTTAATAATTTTACCTTTTTTGAGTCTTTCAGTTGATGGTAGTTATGCAGTATTTGAGTAGTGGCGAGTTTAGGAATAATAATTAATGCTCACTATTTAGTTAATATTTTGTTTACTCAATGGTCAATGAATCTTAAGATGTTCTGCTCTATAACTAGCAGGCACCATTTCTGACCATGTCAAGCACTATGAACTCTAGTCACCTCAGAGTTTTGCCTCAGCTTAGGGTCTCTTTCTTACATACCAGTATAAATCACTATTCTTCTGAATTTTCACAAGAGATCCTCTACAAATCTCTACAATTCTATCTATATATTGCTCTTTCCATGCCATGGTACTTAATTATGAACTTTAGCTCTCAGCCTCTATAGCCTCTTAACATTTTATTCTTCACTTGGTCTTCCAGGCCTTACCTTGGCTGTCCCTTCATATAGCATGACCTAAAAGTTTGTATCTTATAAAACACTTTTTCATTTATTTTACCCATTGTGTATTCATTTCCAGTGGGGGAATAAATCTTATATGTATTATTCTTTCTTGTACATAAACAGAAATCCTTTCCTCCTTTGGAAAAGTTTCAACACCATTGTATTTCCGATAAAGTGAGATATAGTCATTGAGAAAAGGTGCAGTTGCCTGAGAAAAGTTGTAGTTGTCTGAAGCTTTGGGAATATTAAGGGAAGCATGGGGCAGGGAGGTGTGGGGGTGGTGGTTAGAAAGATTTTAAGAGACAGAGGATCAGGAAACCTGCTGTGAGATTGTATCTCCTAGAAATGACAAAGTAGTTTCACCATGATACCTCAACAACATGGCTGCCTAAACAAGGCCTGAACAAGAACCACCAATGCAGAAGGATAAAATTCCCATTGGGTTTTACCTCTAAACAAAGACTCATGGGCTCTTTGTTTAGTCCCAGCTGAGAGCTGGAGAATTAGTCTTCCCCAGGGAAAACCTCCCTAATTGGTTATCCAATACAACGTGGTTAGCCCTGAAATCATATACATATAAGCCATACCAAGGAGAATCAGCAGGTTATATTGATACACTAATGCATTTATATAGATATGAAAAAATAACAATTATCAAAAAAGGTAGCCATGGATTTGAGGATGAGGAGTGTGGGGGAAGTTGGAGGGAAGAAAGAAAAGAAGGGAAACGATATAATTATATTTAAATTAAAAATAACTTTTTAAAAGAAAAGGCTGCAATTACTAATCTTTTATTTATTTACCTTTAGTGTGTGTGTGTGTGTGTGTGTGTGTGTGTGTGTGTGTGGGGTACCTACATGCATGTCTGTGCACCACATGCATATTTGGTGCCCACAGAGGCTAGAAAGGAAAGTTGGATTAAGGGGAACTGGAGTGACAGGTGTTTGTGAGCTGCCATGTGAGCCCTGGGAACTGAACTCAGAATCTCTGCAAGAACAGCCAGTGCTATTAACCACTAAGCCATCTCTCCAGCCTCCTCAGTGATTTTTTTTTTTTTTTGGAAACTTATGACACTGGCATTAACTTCATAAAGCATGAGCCTATAAAAACACAAAGCAACAACCACAAAACAAAAAGAAGCAGGTACCTATTGCTGCTTGATATGATGGAGATATATAACTGCTGACAACACTGTTCTGTGGCTGGCTCAGCATAAAGGCCATGTACCCACAATACCACCCACTAATTTGAAAAGTCTCCTTTGTCCTGGGGCTGAGGCAGACCTTGTCCAGATGGGAAGGCCTTCCCAGTAATAACCATCACCATTTATATGTCTATATATTTTTAAATAGCTTTCGTAGCTGTTCACATTTTATTTGACCCTTTATGAGTCTGTAAGGCACTAGAAAATTAGATATTGTCAAACCCAGTCACAGAGAGATTAAATGATATGCCTGATCACATCAGTACCAAGTGTCAGAACAATGCCTGGCACTCAAGCTGCTGAATTCTAAGTACAAAGCTCCGACCCCGTATCTTATGACTCACTAATGGCCTGGAAAGATAAAATTGGCATATCTGAGCTAAGTCAGGGAAGTTAAACAAAGCAAAGACCAGAATCCACTGCCACAGAAATCCCATGGAAACATGGGGGGAGTTGTCCTCTCCTAATATATTTTAATATAATGCAAAATCAGGCCCCAGCTGGATGGGGAGCTTGTTTTCTTCCTTCTTAGCCATCATGCATTATTCATGTGGAGTGACCTCACTTACATGTCACACTCAGATTGTGATGACAGAAGCTCCTTTGGTGCTGGCACATAGAAGGCCTGCTTTCTTGTTGTCTACATCAGTCTACAGTCCCTGCTTTACATTCTGCTGCTGAGATTGTCACTCTCCTGTGGTAATGAGCTAAAACGAGTGTTTAATCACCGCAGTTATCCCTCATTTCCAGCAATGCCTTTATGTACTCAGCCTTGTCTTCTGCCTTCACTAGGAATCTTGTTTAATTTGCTGAATCCAGAGGTTCCATTTCTCATTGTTCCTTATGCTTGGAAAGACGGTCTGCTCACAAGATAGCCATAGGCTAAGTGATTGATTTCTCCATCAGTGGATAACTGCTCTTTTGTGAATGATCCTGTTCTTGGACTCAAACTAATAGGAAGTCTGACTGGACCACTTCGGAATCTGTCGTTGCCTTTATTTTATATTTTCCTTCCCTGCTTTTCTATGTCTCTCACTTAAAATGCTAGACTACAAAATAAGAGAATCAAAGTATCTTCCTGGTCTCTCTAAAAATGTCTAGCTGCCAAAGAATTCTTTGCCTTAAGAGGGAATGCTAAATTTTTGACAGAAACAGATTCTAAAACTGAACACCACAAAAAGAAACTCCTATTAGGGAGGTTTTTTTTTTTCAGAAGGATGTAGTGATAATAATACTGCTACAGTTACTCTGATGGACTGAACATACAAAAGATTCCACAGATCTCTGGGTTGGAATTTTTTCAGGGGAGTTCTGAGATTATGAATATATACAATTGACTTGTTTGTAATTTTAGAACTATGTGTGGGTCTGGAAAATACTATAAAATAAGGCAATGTCATTTGATTTATGCAAACACCAAGGACTGTTCATTTATATATATATATATATATATATATATATATATATATATATGCAAAAATGGTTCTACAATACTAATACTATTGTGTAATAAGCAGAGAAGGCATGCACACACAGTTCCTATTTCGGAGTTTTCTTGGATTTCTGAATACTGAACATTAAAAATTAGATAAGAACTTTACTGTCCACCTTTCACATTCGTCCTTCCTCTTGATTTCCACAGCTGTAATGAGATGACTCAGTTCGTCATTTCTTCCTGTTTGGGAGACACTTGTAAGGGATGACAGTTATTATGTAGTAGAAAAGAAGAATACACTAGCATAAGCTTTATAAAATAATATAGTAGAGCTGGAGGGCTGGTGCTTCATAAAATTCGTTGCTTTTCCAGAGAACCCTGGATAGAGTCCCAACATCCACATGGTGGCTCATAACTGCCTATAACTCTTCTTTCAGGATGCTGACACCTTCTACTGGCCTCCACAGGCACGAGGCAAACATATGTTGTATGGATATACATGCAGACAAAACACCCATACACATAAAATAATTTTTTAAAAAATTAAAAAAGAAAGATGTCAGGTTACCACCTTACTGTACAGCACCCAAACTTCTAGAAAGGAAATCCAGAGATGGAAAGACAGATACAAAGATTTAGTTTTTCTTTATTTTTGAGAATTTCATACATGAATATAATGACATATAATCATATCTACCCACCGTTCCCACTGCAAATCTTCCCATGTTATCCCCCAAATCCCAATCCCAACTTCATAGCTTAAAAAAAGAAACAACTAAATGCAATTAATGTTGACCATATACACATGGGTGTGGAGCATTTTGGAGTATTGGAATCCCACCGGGGTCACATTCTCAATGAACAATAACACCCCTCTTCTAGAAACTCTCCACTGCCAATAGTTTTCTCAATAAGGGGAGGAGCCTAGAGACCATCCACCCTAACTATGCAGAGATTTGAAGTGGCTTAATCTTGTGCAGGTCTTATATGGGTAATGATAGCCTTGTGGAAGCTCAAATGTTCTGACAGCAATCAATTAAGTTGCTTATCTATGATGAGAACTTAAAACAGAGATTCGTGAATGTTAGGTGATTACATTTGTAGTAGTTTCCTATTGTTGCTATTTAAAAAAAAAAAAAAAAACCCACAAACTTTGCTGTTTATGCAACACAGTGTGGCATCTAACAGCTCCTGTGGTCATAAGTTTAAAAATGATTTTACAGGGCCAAAATCAAGGTATCAGTAGGGCTGTATTCCTTTCTTCAGAACCTAGAGGTTGCCTGTGTACTTAGGCTTGTGGCTCCTTTCAGCCTCAAAGCTAGAAGTGAATGTTAAAGCCTTTCCCATGAACACATCTATCTGAGTCTGCCTCTGCTTCCTTTCTGCTTTTCCTCTTGTGAAAGGAAAAGCACATTGGCTTGGTCAGTCTAAGATAAGCTCTTTAATATCACTCAATTAGCAACCCGAATTCCATCGGTGTCTTCATCTTTTCTTGCTATATAACATAGTTACAGGTTCTGGAAATTAAGACACCTTTGGAGGACTGTAACTCTACCTAATGCAGAGGTGGCCTATTTCAACAACTTCATTTGACAGATGAGGCACAAGGAGTAAAATAAGTCAGTTCCTAATTAAGGATATTAGTAGCCTCCATTATTAGTAGCTTCCAGCATTTACTCTGCTTCCTTCATAAATTGCCCCATTGCACTCTTCAGGATTCTGTGGATCTTATGTTTATCCACAGGCTTGGATCTAATAAGTACTTATCAAATAATTGCCAATTTTATAATAATGTTATCTTTAGTGTCCATTATGATTGACTAGTCTTTGTGGTTCTTAAGTCATCACCAGATTTATTTTTGCCATTAGATTGGCTAAGAAAAGAGTATTTCATATATCTTAGGGAAGATGATTCTTAAGCAAAAACTTTTCAAGCAACTGGTGGTTAATCAGAAAAGCCAATTAACCAGAAGATCCATTCCTTACTATCAATTATACACACCAGTGGAGGGAGCAGTGAGGCAGATGACCTACAAGAGTAGATAATCAAAAAGCCTGCCCATGGACTTACAGGTGCTTCCTACACTAACTCTCCCTTTTACAGCCTACTGTTTTGACCTTCCTGGTGTTTTGATTCTGCTTGGCTTGAGTTATACAAAAATCATAGTTAATTCTTGGCACACTCATTTATTTGCCTGAATTGGATTGGCTATCTACTATTTACCAGACACTCTGTTAGGATCTACAAGGAAATGAGGATGGCAACATGGTACCTTCTAGAAAATAATACCTGGTAGAAAATGGTACCTTCCTGAAAATAATTAATAGTTTTTTAATAAAAAGGGTTTTTAGGTCTAGTCCAACATCGATTTCTTTTCTGTCTAAACACACTTAAGAGATTTGACACATTCTCATTAATTTCCCTGGCATACAAAATTACCAAGATAGGAAATAATAACATGATGTACTAAAAAGTCATAATTATAAGTCAAGCATGTTCTGTAGTCAGGGTAATTGTATCTAGGGAAAGATGGAGGCATAACAATTAGTTCAAAGGTAGAACAAACAAAAGGGAATGGCTGGTTGAATCCAGATTATCCAAGTATAACAAATTCAAAGATTTGGATTTGATCCTGGAGGCAACAATGAACAGGCAAATGGAATGACATTGTTTGATGGTAGAAGTGGTTGTAGTCTTGGGAAGGATCCTAGTAGTCCTACATTATTCATGCAACCATCAATCAATAATCCACAAAAGAAAACATTATTAGAGCATTTAAAATGTTTGTTTCTGGGGTCATGCAGAGGAAAGATTGTAAAAAATCAGAGGTGGTGAATGATTTCAAGGAAACAAGAACATCCAGACACAATAGGGCAGATGCATAGGCAAATTCAGAGAGACTGTGACACCATGCCCAATTCCTGCACAGGTTCAAGCCAGGCAAAAGTCTCCACACTGAAGAGAAGAAGTGGACACAATGTCATACCCCTAATCAGAAAGCTGTTTACAATTGATACTGACTAGAAAAGTTAAATTTTTTTTTCTAATAAAGTATCACTGTATATATCAGCTACAGATCAGGGCAAGCCCCATACCCAAGAGTAGAGGTGGCCAACTTCTTCTTCATGTTTGTGTGTGTGTGTGTGTGTGTGTGTGTGTGTGTGTGTGTGGATTTTTAACCTTAGTGGTTAAATTGCTTATTGGTTTTTGGGGGAGCATTTATGGAGTTTTTCTTTAAAAGACAAAGTACATGAAGTCAAATAAGTAGAGTAGTGGGAAGATATGGCAGGAAACAGGAGAGGGTAAAGAATTTAGTCAAAATATATTGTATGAAAAAATTTAAGAAAAAAACTTGAGTTCTGGTTCAAGAAAAAAATCATTGATAAATTCTTACTACCTAAGGATTTAGACTTAATATCTCTACTAAGGAAACAAAAAAGGGGCACCTGACTCAGCAACTTTCAAATAGTAGTCATTCAGTAAATGACCCCTGAATCCAATAGTATAGTAACATGGCTATATGAGAAGAAATAATAATAAGGCAGCTGCTATTATGGATGAACTATAAAAGACTCCCGTTAGACTTTCTCTCCCTGGTACTTGCATAAGTAAAGATAATTCTATACTCAAGAAAATAAAGAAAACCTCCACTTTAAGCCATCTAGTAGTTCCCTGCTGAGATCAGTTAGGTTCCAAATTACTAATTAAGGCTAACAACATTTCCCATAATGTTGTCTTACCTTGTTTTTCCCATCCTTGTCACCTAATAATTCCAAATACAAACCATATACCTCTACAGTCCACAAAGCAGCACTAGACCAATGTCAACCTCAGTGGAACCTTACACTTGCTCTGTTATCTATATTGACTTGATTCTTCTGGAAATGTTTCCTCGTATTAATCAATTACTGAAGTAGTATGTCTTTAAGATTGCAAACTTTATAAAACATAGTATTTAATATGTGATGTTTCGCTGTATAACTGGGTCAACACTTGGAGCTCTTCTTAAATGTAAAACCAACGGTTTGTCCATTCCTAATGAGTTCAGTGAGCTTTAATGCCAAGGCAAACCTGAAATCACATTTGAAATACCAAAAGATGAACTATAAATAAATAGAATTTTTGGTGCAGTTGCCTAAGTATACAGACATGATCAAAATAAATCTAATGATTTTATATGTATGTGTTTATCCCTCAGAAGACAATAAAGCATAGTGATCTTCTAGTGTAAATATTCCACAGTTACTGTAATGATCTGGAATATATTCTTTCATTTGAAATATTCCATGTAATAGTTTTAAGTTCCATTTATGATATTTTAAAATATAACACAGCAATGATCAACTTATTTAACTATTTACCCCCACATTAAATTTTAAAAGAAATAACCACACATTTAAAACTGAGAACCAAGATTGGTACATTTAAAACTATTAACCAGGCACTTCCACATAAATTAATTCCTTTACCATAACAAGAATCTCTGATTATGCTCCTAGCGTCTGCTCCTGTGAAGAAACCACATCCTGACCCATCCAAGAGGAAACACTGTACTCAGAGCACCTGAGGACTCCCCCGCACTCAGAGTAGCAGAGGAACCACTGTAATCAGAGCAGCAGAGAATCCTCTGCACTCAGAGCTGTTGAGGAAGCTGGATTCTCAGAAGCTCTAACAGGCAAAGGATTATAGAATTTCAGGATCTCAGAGGCAGCCTGAGTCCCAGGAGCTATCACAACCAGGATATCAGGTTCTCAGATCACAGAGACAGCTGGATTCTGAGAAGTTATAATACAACCAAGATAACAGGAGAGACAGACTCTAGTCAGAGACAGTGAGTGCACGTAGCACTAGAGATAACCAGATAGCGAAAAGCACACGAACATAAGCAACAGAAACCAAGGTCAACTGGCATCATCAGAACCCAGTTCTCCCACAATAGCAAGTACTGGACACACCATCACACCGGAAAAGCAGAATTCAGATTTAAAATCACTTCTCATAAAGATGATATAGGACTTTAAGAAAGACATAAATTATTCCCTTAAAGAAATACAGGAGAACACAGGTAAGCAGGTAGAAACCCTTTAAATAGGAAACAACAAAAATCCCTTAAAAGAATTGCAAGAAAACACAGCCAAACAGGTGAAGGAATTAAACAAAACCATCCAGGATCTAAAAATGGAAGTAAAAACAATAAAGAAATCCCAAAGGGAGACTACCCTGGATATAGAACACCTAGAAAAGAGATCAGGAGTCATATATGCAAGTATCACCAACAGAATACAAGAGATAGAAGAGAGAATCTCATGTGCAGAAGATACCATGGAAAACATTGACACAACTGTCAAAAAATGCAAAATGCAAAAAGCTCCTAACCCAAAGCATCCAGGAAATCCAGGACACAATGAGAAGACCAAACCTAAGGATAATAGGTATAGATGAGAATGAAGATTCCAAGCTTAAAGGGCCAGTAAATATCTTCAATAAAATTATAGAGGAAAACATTGCTAACCTAAAAAACTAGATGCCCATAAACATACAAGAAGCCTACAGAACACCAAACAGACTAGACCAGAAAAGAGATACCTCCCGTCACATAATAATCAAAACAACAAATACACAAAACAAAGAAAAAATACTAAAAGCAGTAAGGCTAAAAGGTCAAGTAACATATAAAGGCAGACCTATAAGAATTACACCAGACTTCTCAAGACAGACTATAAAAGCCAGAAGATTCCTGGACTGATATCATACAGACCCTAAGAGAACACAAATGCCAGTCCAGACTACTATACCCAGCAAAACACACAATTACTATAGATGAAGAAACCAAAATTTGCACACAGTAATCTTCCCACACACCCAGCACTTCAAAGGATAATTGATGGAAAATGCCAACACAAGGAAGGAAAAAAAATACAACCTACACAAAGCAAGGAAGTAATCTTCCAACAACCCCAAAAGAAGATAGCTAAACAAACATAAATTCCACCCCTAATAACAAAAATAACAGAAGCAACAATCATTTTTCCTTAATATCTCTTTACCATCAATGGACTCAATTCTCCAATAAAAGACAAAGACTATCAGACTGGATACATAAACAGGACCCAGAATTTTGCTGTATACAGGAAACGCACCTGAGTAACAAGACAGACACTATGTCAGATTAAAAGGCGGAAAACAATTTTTCAAGCAAATGGACCCAAGAAACAAGCTGTAGTAGCCATTCTAATATCCCAAATTAAAATCGACTTTCCACAACCAAAAGTAATCAAAAATGATAAGGAAGTTCACTTCATATTCATCAAAGGAAAAAATCTACCAAGATGAACTCACAATTCTGAATATCTATGCTCCAAATGCAAGGGCAGCTACATACATAAAAGAAACTTTACTAAAGCTCAAAACACACATTGCACCTCACACAATAATAGTGGGGGATATATATATATAATATTTTTTTAAGGTATTTTTTTGAATTCTTTTTTTTTTTTAATTTTTATTTTTAATTTTTTTTTCAGCAAATCAAAAAAATTTAAAAAGCATTCAAACAGAATAAAATGAAAAGAAACAAACAAGCAAAATACCAAGGGTCAGATATACTTATACAAGAATTCTATAGAGCCTTCAAACAAGCAATACTTTTTGAGTTATGTTTAAAAAAATTCAGAACCACAATAAGCTCCTTCACAAAGCAAATAATATTGAAATAGTGAAATCAAGTGTAAGCCCAACAAAAATATATAAATTATAGTCCAGTATCTCTCATGAGTATACATACAAAAATTCTCAATGAAGTAGTTGCAAACTGAATACAAGAGATATAAAAAAATAATATTACATGAATAACTGAATCCAAAACACAGGTGACAGCAGATGTTGGCGAGGATGTGGAGAAAGTGGAACACTCCTCCATTGTTGGAGGGATTGCAAGCTGGTACAACCACTATGGAAAGCAGTCTGGCGATACCTCAGAAAATTGAACATGGTGTTACCTGAGGACCCAGCTATACCCCTCCTGGGTATATACCCAGAAGATATTTCAACATGCAACAGGGCCACATGCTCCACTATGTTTATAGCGGCCTTATTTATAATAGCCAGAAGCTGGAAAGAACCCAGATGTCCTTCAACAGAAGAATGGATACAGAAAATGTGGTACATTTACACAATGGAGTACTACTCAGCTATTAAAAATAATGAGCTCATGAAATTCTTAGACAAATGGATGGAGCTAGAAAATATCATCCTGAGTGAGATGACCCAATCACAAAAGAACACACATGGTATGCACTCACTGATAAGCGGATATTAGCCCCAAAACACACAATACCTAAGAGCAACGCATAAACCTCATGAAACTCAAGAAGAAGGAGGAAGACCAAAGTGAGGGTGCTTTTGCCCTTTTTAGAATGAGTATCAGAAGATTCAACAGAGCTCCCAGAATCTAAACCTCCAGCCTGAGAACAGACAGGGGCAAGCTGTCCTCTGAGAGGCTCTAACCAGCAGCTGACTCAGACAGATACAGACATCCAGAGCCAAACAGTGGATGGAGCTTGAGGACTCTTAAAGAAGAATAGGTGGAAGGATTGTGGGCCCTAAGGAGATAGAACTGCACAGGAAGATCAACAGAGTAAACGAACCTGAACCCTTGGAGCTCTCAGAGACTGAATCACCAACCGTGGAGCATACCTAGTCTACAAAGATCTACCTCCATGGGCTGAACCTAGGCCTCCCTGCACATATGTTGTAAATGTGCAGCTTGGTTTTCATGTAGGTCCCCAAACATCTGAGTGGGGCTATCCCAAAACATGCAGCCTGTATATGGAGTATGGTCTTCTAAAAAAAAAAAAAAAATAGTGGGGGATATTAACACCCCACTCTTAGCAATGGCCAGAAACATGGAAACAGAAACTAAACAGAGACACACTGAAATAACAGAAGTTATGAACCAAATGGATTTAATAGATATCTATAGAACATTTCATCCTAAAACAAAAGAATATACATTTTTTCTCAGCACCTCATGGTATCTTCTCCCAAAATAGACCATATAATTGGTCACAAAACAGGCCTCAACAGATACAAAAAGATTGAAATAATCCCTTGCATCCTATCAGATCACCAGGGACTAAGGCTGGTCTTTAATAATGACAAAAACAATGGAAAAACCGACATGCATGTGGAAACTGAACAATGCCCTACTCAATGATGACTTGGTCAAGAAAGAAATTAAAGACTTTTTAGAATTTTAATGAAAATGAGGAAACATCATACCAAAACTTGTGGGACTCCATGAAATCAGTGCTAAGAGAAAAACCCATAGCTCTAAGTGCCTACAAAAAGAAACTAGAAAGAGTATACATTAACAACTTGACAGCACACCTGAAAGTTCTAGAACAAAAGGAAGCAAATACACCCAAGAGGAGTAGACATCAGCAAATAATCAAACTCAGGACTGAAATCAACCAAGTAGAAACAGAAAGAACTACACAAAATATCAACAAAACCAGGAGCCGGTTCTTTGAGAAAATCAAAAGATAGGTAAACCCTGAGCTAGAATAACCAGAGGGCACAGAGACAGTATCCAAATGAATAAAATCAGAACTGAAAAGACATAACAACAGAAACTGAGGAAGTTCAAAAAATCATGAGATCCTACTACAAAGGCCTATACTCACAAAACTGGAAAATCTGGATGAAATGAACTACTTTCTAGACAGATACCAGGTACCAAAGTTAAATGAGGAGCAAATAAACCATCTAAACAGTCCCATAACCCTAAAGAAATAGCAAGCAGTCATTAAAAAGTCTCCCCACCAAAAAAAAGCCCAGGACTAGATAGTTTTAGTGGAGAATTCTATCAGACCTTCAAGGAAGACCTAATACCCATTCTCTTCAAACTACTCCACAAAATAGAAACAGAAGAACACTACCCAATTCGTTCTATGAAGCTACAATCACACTCATACCTAAACCTTACAAAGACCCAACAAAGAAAGAGAACGTCAGACCAATCTCTCTTATGAATATTGATGCAAAAATACTCAATAAAATTCTAGCAAACGGAATCCAAAAACACATCAAAACAATCATCCATCATGATCAAGTGGGCTTTATCCCAGGAATGCAGAGATGGTTCAATTGATGGAAATCTATCAATGTAATCTACTATATAAAACAAACTCAAAGAAAAAAAAAACCACATGATCATCTCACTGGATGCTGAGAAATCATTTGACAATATTGAACATTCCTTCATGGTAAAAGTCTTGGAAAGATCAGGAATTCAAGGCCCATATGTAAACATAGTAAAAGCAGTATAACAGCAAACCAGAAGCCAACATCAAACTAAATGGAGAGAAACTTGAAGCATTCCCACTAAGATCAGGACTAGACAAGGATGCCCACTCTCTCCCTACCTATTCAATATAGTACTGGAAGTCCTAGCCAGAGCAATTAGACAACAAAAGAATATCAAAGGATACAAATAGGAAAGGAAGAAGTCAAAATATCACTATTCACAGATGCTATCATAGTATATTTAAGTGACTCCAAAGCATCCACTAGAGAACTTCTAAACCTGATAAACAACTTCAGCAAAGTGGCTGGATGTAAAATTAATTCAAGCAAATCAGTAGCCTTCCTCTACTCAAAGGATAAACAGGTTGAGAAAGAAATTAAGAAATGAACAACCTTCACAATAGTCACAAATAGTATTAAATACCTTGGTGTGAATCTAAAAAAGCAAATGAAAGATCTGTATGACAAGAACTTCAAGTCTCTGAAGAAAGAAATTGAAGAAGATCTAAGAAGATGGAAAGCTCTCCCATGCTCATGAATTGACAGGATTTATATAGTAAAAGTGGTCATTTTGCCAAAAGCAATCTACAGATTCAATTTAATCACCATCAAAATCCCAACACAATTCTTCATAGAGATAGAAAGACAATTTGCAAATTGATCTGGAATAACAAAATACCCAGGATCCAAAAACTCTTCTCAACAACAAAAAACGTTGGGGGAGTAACCATTCCTGACCTAAAGCGTACTACAGAGCAATAATGATAAAAACTGCATGATTTTGGTACAGAGACAAGGCAGGTAGATCAATGGATAGAATTGAAGACCCAGAAATGATCCAAACACCTATGGTCATTTGATCTTTGACAAAGGAGCTAAAACTGCCTAAAAGGACAGCATTTTCAACAAATAGTGCTGGTTCAACTGGAGGACAACATGTAGAAGAATGCAATTCGATCTATTCTTATGTCCTTGTACAAAGCTCAAGTCCAAGTAGATAAAGGACTTCACATAAAACCAGATACACTGGAACTAAAAGAAGAGAAGTGTGAAAGAACCTTGAAAACCTGGGCACAGGGGAAATGTTCCCTGAACAGAACACCAATGGCTTATGCTCTAAGATCAAGAATTGACAAATGGGACCTCATACGATTGCAAAGCTTCTGTAAAGCAAAGGACAACACTGTCAATAGGACAAAATGGCAACCAACAGATTAGGAAAAGATCTTGTACCAATTCCACAATCTGATAGAGGGCTATTATCCAATATATACTAAGAACTCAAGAAATTAGACTCCAAGCAACCAAATAACCCTATTAAAAAATGGGGGTATCAAGCTAATTGGAAGAATTCTCAACTGAGAAAACTCGAAAGGCAGAAAAGTACCTAAAGTAATTTCAGCATCCTTAGTCATCAGGGAAATGCAAATCAAAAACACAACCCTGAGATTCCACCACACACCAGTCAGATTGGCTAAGATCAAAAAACTCAGGTGATAGTAGATGCTGGCGAGGATGTGGACAAAGAGGAACACACTCCTCCATTGTTGGTGGGATTGCAAGCTGCTGCAACCACTCTGGAAATCAGTCTGGTGGTTCCTCAGAAAATTGGACATAGCATTACCTGAGGACCCAGCTATACCACTCCTGGGCATATACCCAGAAGATGTTCTAACATATAACAAGGACATATACTCCACTATGCTCATAGCAGCTTTATTTATAATAGCCAGAAGCTGGAAAGAACCAAGATGTCCTTCAACAGAGGAAGGGATACAGAAAAATGTGGTACATTTACACAACGGTCTATTACTCAGCTATTAAAAACAATGAATTCATGAAATTCTTAGGCAAGTGGATGGAACTAGAAAATATCATCCTGGGTGAGATAACCCAATCACAAAAGAACACACATGATATTCACTCACTGATAACTGGATATTAATCCAAAAGCTCTCAATACCCAAGATACAACTCACAGACCACATGAAGCTCATGAAGAAGGAAGACCGAAGTGTGGGTGCTTCGGTCCTTCTTAGAAGGAGTAACAAAATACTCATGGGAGCAAATATGGAGACAAAATGTGGGACAGAAACTGAAGGAGGGTTCGTCTAGAGACTGTTCCACCTGGGTATCCATCCCATATGCAATCACCAAATGTAGATGCTGTTGTGGATGTCAGGAAGTGCATGCTGACAGGAGCCTGATATAGTTGTGTCCTTAGAGGTCTGCCAGAGCTTGAGATATTCAGAGGCAGATGCTCACAGCTAATGACTGAACTGATCATGGGGTTCCGAATGTAGAGTTAGAGTGAAGACTGAAAGACCAGAAAGGGTTTGTGGCCCCATGGGGAAAGCAACAATACCAACCAATCAGAGCTCCCAGGGCCTAAACCACCAGCCTGAGAGCACATAGGGAGGGACCCATGGCTCCAGCTGTATAGGTAGTGGAGGATGGTCTTGTAGGGTAAAGGTGGAAGAGGAAGTCCTTGGTCCAGTGAAGGCTGGATGCCCCAGTGTAGGGGAATTTGTGGGCATCGAGGTTGGAGTAGGTGGGTGATGGGGCTACATCCTCAATAGGAGCAGGAGGAGGGAGGATGGGATAGGGGTTTCTGGGTGGAGGGGAAATGGGGATAAGAAATAACATCTGAAATGTAAATAAAATAGCCAATAAAAAATATGTTAACAAAACAAAAACAAGAATCTCTGATTATGTATTAGCAACGAAAATTTTAATTGCACAGTTATTCAACTAAATTTCCATTCCATTTAATGAGCATTGTTGTCTCTGCTGTTGTTGTTTTTAGACAGGTTCTCACTATGTATTCCTGGATACATATAGAGTTTTTATGTAGGCCAGGCTGGCTCCAAAGTCATAGAGATCTGTCTGCCTTTGCTTTCTGAGTGCTTGGATTAAAGTGTGCTGTACCATGCCAGGCAAATGTTAATACTTTGTCTAGTCATTTGAGTGATAAGTTGGAGAAATACTCAACTATGTTTACTTCTGTCTGTATATATCAGTACCACACTAATGGGAATAAAACACTGACAATTTTATAGCAACCTTCTTTGTGCTCTTTCATCTTCTACTGCTGCCTCTTTCCATCTGTTACACACAGACTAGTAAGGGGCACCATCTTCAAATATAAATAGACCAGGATAAAATCAGGTCACGTCTTACTAAAAACCTTACAGCAGTTTGTCACCACATTTAAAGTTTTTTGTTTTTGTTTTTGTTTTTAAAAAAAAACAAAGGTCTTTACATTGATTACTAGGTCCTGCTTGATCTTCTTCAAGCTCCAAGATGGCTGTGTTCAGAATTCTAGAGAGTTAGTTGCAATTGATTACAGACTAGGCAGTAGTCTGGTACCTAGACAACCAGTCTTGCCGTAGATCTTAACATTTTCAGTACATACATTTTTCCCTTTATTAATTTGAGAACTCTCATCCTTTCACTTAAAAGAACCGTTTTAATCGCTTGTCTTTGACACACTCAAATTTCTTCTATCACAATGTTTGTGATCAGGGACCATTATGAAGCAAAATGTCGTTGAGAAAACTATGAGGTTGAAATGATAACTAAGACAGCTAGTAAATGATTAGCAGACGGGTAACCTATACATAGATACACTGGACAAACGGATGATTCATATCCAGTGATTTCATCATGCTACTTAGAATGGAATATATTTTAAAATTCATGAGTTGCATGTTTATAGAACTTTATAGTTAATAATGTTTAGACCATACTGGACCTCCAGTGAGTGTAAGTGTAGAATGTAAAAAAATCATGGGTAGGGATGCCTGTTGTCTTGATCTCTTCCCCAGTACTGTATCTTCTAAGAGTTGTATATCCTCCTGTCTCCATTTATCATTTAATTTTCAACCCATTTGATTAGAGCTTCTATCTGCACCATTACCACTGACCATTATGCTCAAGGTTACCAACATCACCGATGGAGAAGCATCCAATAACTGCTTATACTCTAATCTTGATATCTCAGTTGCATTTGATGTAGTTGACCGTATTATCTTCTTTATAACCCCGCGTTAATACTGTGTAATCACTTTTCCTATTATAACTACTGATCCTCTTCTGCTAGATTTCTTACTGTTTTATTGTCTAAAGGGCTAGGCTAGGTAGCATTCTCTAATATATACTCCATCAGATCATTTTACATCACAACCAATTTAATTTCAGTAATATAATCAAGATGATCAAATTTGTATATTTAGTTCACAGTTACTCCCTTTTACCTTTGTTTGCATATATGATGCATGCCTCCAATTAAACATATCCAAAAAGGTCTCTTCCACCTATGTATACATATATGTTCCAAAACTCTCCACTACTTTCCCCTAATGCAAAAATAATTATCATGATAATTACATGATAATCAACCCTAAGTCCTTTCATTTATGAATCTATCTCTCTCTTTTATCAGTCCTATATCCAGAACCAATGATGTTTATTGTATTTCTTTGACCATTCATCTCTACTGTCCTCTCATTCACCTATTATATATCTTCTAAGCCACTCTTCCCTCTAGTTTCAAACACACAAACATGTCATTGACCTGCAGTCTTTACAGCAACCCTTTTTTTTTTTTTGAAACTTTATTTACATTTCAGATGTTCTCTCCTTACCCCATTTCCCCCTCCCTCCCAAGAACTCACTAAATCCCTTCCCCCCCTCCTCCTGCCTCCAAGTTGGTGTACCCCTACCCACCCTCCCCCTTACAGCAACTCTTTTATCTTCCTCTGTGTTCTCCAATGGCTGGCACTTATTGCTTACGAGTACCAGCTTGAAACTTACCTCCCACATAAAAGGGCTTGCTGACTATTCAAACAAAGGTAGCCTTCCAGTTTCTCTCTGATTATTGTCTTGTAATTTAGTACATTATATGTACTATCATCTGATACTTTCTTTTTAGACTTTTTAAAAAGTCTTGTACTACATGTGAATATTGTACCTTGAGCATTCCCCGCTCATACCTGTCTACCCTTCCATTCCAACATTCTTCCCTATTTGTTCCTCTAGATAATTTTACTGTTGTTTTCATGTCATATAAGAATACCTTATTTATCTATATATATACTCTACAAATTCAAGCAGCTAAAAATTCCAGCATGTGACAGGAA
Source organism: Mastomys natalensis (assembly GCA_021653895.1). Classification (NCBI taxonomy): domain Eukaryota; kingdom Metazoa; phylum Chordata; class Mammalia; order Rodentia; family Muridae; genus Mastomys; species Mastomys natalensis. The sequence goes on from JAJTUV010003496.1 coordinate 22,367, forward strand.
AGAGCTCTAAACTCTCCACCTCTGGCTGAGGAGCTCTTAGCAGTTGATGGCTACTAGGAGAGAGAGAGAGAGAGAGAGAGAGAGAGAGAGAGAGAGAGAGAGAGACTTTTCTATGGGGTGTGGACACTGATAGGTTATCCATGCACTAGTGCTAAGTACACATCTATGTATATATGTGCATTACTAATTGGACTCAGTGGGTAAATAAATAATAATGAAGGAGGACATGAAGTTGAGAGAGATATGTTGGTCCTGTGGGAGCTAACTATGGCAGTAGGGGTGGATATGATCAAGATATATTTTATACATGTATAAAAATTTAAAACAGAAAATAAAATATCATTAAAATTTAAATAAAAATGTATAAATCACAAATTATTCATTATTTATTTTAATATATTTGCTAGTTTGCATTTGTACTATTGCTCATTTCTTTCCCTCTGAAACATAAACTCCTGAAACAGCACAGCATATTTCCCCTTGTTCAACAATATATTCCCAGTACTCATTACAATACTTAGCACATAACAGGTAGTGAATACACAGATGAACACGTGAGCATTAGACGTTTAAGAACTGTCTGTCCAATACTACTAGCAGAAAGTAATACAATGGGCTAAGAAAGCTAAATGAGAGATGAAGGCTGAAACCCTCAGGCTCAAATCAGCATGTAACACAAAACCCAAGCATAACAACAGAAGCCAGAAGAACAAAAGAAAATCTGATGTTTGTTTTTACTGATACACAAGGTCAAATCATGATGGGAATGCTTAATTACTGCCTAGTGACATCTCATATTCACTATCTTAAATGGGAGACATAGAGTGCGATTGTAGGTGATTAAAAAATGGCCTCAGTTGTGAGAATTGGCATGTTCTGGGGACAGAAAATGAGAGAGTCCAGCAGGTTGCCATTGAATATGATGTAAGATACATCTTTGTGGCCAAAGCTTTCTTGATGATTCAAATTGCCCTACAAGGTGTGAGATTCATTAGTGGTTGAAGACACCTAATTATGTTGGTGTGAGGCCACTAGGAATCAGACCTTAATTACACCTAACCACCTGCTCTCCCAAAAGTCCAGCCAAAATTCAAGATTCTCCTTGGATTCTCATGATTGTCCTACTGCTTCTGGGAACTCAATAGCCAGTTTCTGACACCAACAGATGAACTGCCTCCAGAGTAGGTAAAGTGTTAGTCTCCAAAGCTTTGGAAGTATGAGCTAATGTCTCTTGCCCCTGTCACTAAGCTCCAAAATGTTTCTTTCTTAGCAAGGTATCTAAATATGCATTATAAAGTGAACACTTCCTCCATACATTAACACACACAGTGCCTTGAAATGTGTACAGCCAAGAAATAAGAATTTAATAGGTTTTTACTCTTTCAGCTTGGAAGTAGCATGTAGAATCTTGCTAAGCCAATTTAATCTCTCTTTACTTTCTAAAGTCAATATTTGCATTTATCCTGAGACAAGGAAGTGATTGTAATTATTTAACATTCAAGATGTAGATAAGAGACACGAGCTAGGCAAAAGAAACCTTGGATGTTAGATACATTAAAGTCAACCTGACATTTTAGTTTTGTGAATGTATTTTGTAAAGTTCAAACAACAATTACACTAAACTGCTACCTACTACAAAAGACCTTGTTCTGCCTTGAAATAAAGAAATGTCTTTCTGGAAATACAATGATTTTCTATATTAAAAGAATTAAAACTACTGTATGGTATCTAATCATCTCTAAAGCACATATATTTTTATATCCATTTAGTTTGGTGTGATTTCTGACAAGTCATTGGTATACATTTTCTTTAATACATCAACTATGACTTATCTCATATGTCTCTTTCAAAGTCTCAAGCCTGACTTCTTGCAATGAACCAGTCCAGCCTGTACACAGATAATGAGTGCCACTTTCCTTTACTGTTATGGGTTTTCTGTGGCACACCTGAACAATAGAAATAGCATACAATGTTGTATTCATTGGCTGATCTCTGTGTTGTGGAGTTTACACCAGATTCTTAGACAGAGAGATAATTCATTTATAACTGACAAAAACCTCATATAATACATGACATGTAGACATGTCCCATAAATGTTCATTGACTGAAAAAAATAGATTTTCATAAATATTATCAACTTATTCTAGTCAGTGATGGCACATACCTCTAACCCCAGTACTCCAGAGGCAGAGGCAGGTATATCTCTAAGTTTGAGGCTAGCCTAGTCTACAGAGTGAGTTCCAGAATGGCCAGGCTGCACACAGAATTTATGTCTCAAAAACATCAACTTATGTAACCTAATTATTAAATTATGCAACCTAATTTATTTGATTCAAGAATATTCCACACACTTTTTACTCACAAATGACATCAAAGTAGTGATACTGAAAATTAGTAACACTCTTAAGTAATTTGTTCACATGGAGTCAGTCCTCCTTGGGATTTTAGTCAGCTTGGAGAGAGAACAACTATCCAAAAACAGATTGTCTGCATTTGCTCATAAATTGGGTTCATAGATGGATGCAAGAATGAATGGTTGAAGTGACATTAAGGAGCCAAGACTAGAACTGAACCTTGAAAAATCAGTTTGGCAAGACACAAAGGATAACAAGTTGAGGGCACAATATGAGCAAAAGAAGGCCAAGTCATAGAAATTATTGTAGCGTGAGATATTAGACATCAAGGAGCTAATTTTGCAAGGCAATAGAAGGGCACTGAGTTCCTGGGTAAAGCATAAAAAGGAATAAAGGACACTAAAGGAAGCAGATAAACAACCAATATGATTTTGTGGAAGAAAAATATGAGATGTAAAAACAATATGGTATATTCTGAACCACTCTATATGACAGACACTACATAGAAAACAACTATGTCAATCTTTGCAGAAGACCCCACATGCAGAAAGGGAGTGGGGTGGATATAATCAAAACACATCAAATATCAGTATGTAATTTTTTTAGAGAATAATTGAAAAAATTTAAAGAAATGTTTAGTAGTATCTTTTATCAGCTAGGCTCCTTTATAAAACATAACAATAAAGGCTGTACTTAGGTGGGGAGGGAGTGAAAGGGTATAACTTTCTAGAGGAGCAGGAAGAAGGACAGGAAGAAGAATTTCACATTGTTGTTCATCGCAGAACTTTCTATTGAGAGATAGCTACACTGAAATATTTTAATAATAGGGCAGTGTCTGCCTCATTTGCTTTCTATCAACAGCATACAGTAGAATGACTGCATATAAATCTAGTCTAAATTTCCTCGATTGTATTAGATGATTTCTGATGCTTTGATAAAATACCATGACCAAGGCAACTTTCAGAAGAAATCATTTCTTTTAGCTTACAACTCTAGAAGGGCAGGAGTCTATGATGGTGGAAAGAAGTCATGGGATCATGTAATAGTCATGATGGAACATAAAAGGAAGCTGAGAGCTCATATTCAACAGCAAACAAGAAGCAGAGAATGCCTGAGATGATGGAGGACATTTCTCATTTAAACTACTATGCCAATCAAAAGAAATAATACCCTGAAAGTTAAAACAGTTACTTATACAAAATTAACATTGAATATACATATTTTACTACTATTCTGTATGTGCATTGCATATAGTACACAGCAGGACTGGGTGCTTTTTATAGGAGTTGAAGGCAAAATGAGATTAAACCTTTTGACCTAAGGGCCATAGTGTAATTAGTGAGAATTCTCCCATTTCATAGCTGTGTAACATAATATCTATACTATTATAACATGAGCACATTGTATTTGTTTCTGCTATATGTCTAATATTGGAGATACGTGGTATATATGACCTTCATTTTAGACAGTTGCAAACACTGATTAATTTAATGCTAGCAATCACGATGATTGTATTGCCTTATATACAGGCAGGAGACCAGAATAAAACTGTCAAAGGGTTCGCAGAAAGGCCAAGATGTGCAATGGAATAGCATTGCCCTATGTAAAATGTGGAAATGATACTTGTCGCGTCCGCCTTGGCCAGCAAGTAAGACACGACACGGTCAGATCCTTCTCAGTCAGCTTTATTCCAGAACGACTCTTGACTTAGGGATGGGGAACTGACGGGGGCCTAGGATGGGGACGTATGGCTGGGGGCCCTCAGCAGCAGAAATGAGCTGCTTATATAACTGGGTGACATGTTCTCTCAGGATAGGTTAGACTGCCAATACCTCATTAGCATAAGCCCGCTAGGGAGGGGCATGAGGCTGACGCATGTTCAAAGGACTTGTTTACCAGTTTAGCTGAGGTGGCCATGCTGGAAGCCAGCTGCCTACATCGTCAGGTGCTAGTCATACGACTTTGCAACTGTCCCAGGTGCTATCTTAAACATGGCTGCCTACAGATACTTTTGAGATAGTGGAACTCTTGAAAGCATGGCTGTACCACTTATTTCTTTAGCTCAAGGCTCAGAAAAGTCTTGCTTCAAAGGACTGTTAGGATACCCAAATTAAGGTTATCAAGAAAAGACACAAGGTAGCTTGTTGGATAGTTAATAAGAAATCCTTGGTTCAATCAAAGCAATCAGGTACATTCATATAATAAATTTTTACTAGGCATATATTATGTGCCAAGCTCTGTCTAAGTCCTAATGATACATACAAAGCCTGAGTTCTATTTATTAACTATAAACTCACAGTTGTTACCTCTGAAAAGATGGTAAAGTAGTAAAAAAGCCAAATAAGAAAGTGAGTAATTCATTGTGGGGACCCATTATCAGTATCATTAGAATGTTCTCTATTGATATATACTATAGAGACACACTTCCCTATTCTCGCAGTATGGCATTGGCACAAGGATAGTTACTGTAGCAATATTCATAAAAACAAAATACAAAGGCAACCTAAATGTCTTTCAATGCTAGACTGTATAAATAAACCTATATATAAACCGATAATAGAGCTATACTATGAATCAGCAAATTAAAAAGAATGAGGTAAATATGAATAGTTTGTGATAGTTCTTTTCTTAAAGATATTACAAGAGAATATAAAACAGATATACAAACAATGTCATTAGATAAGGAGACCAAAGAAGTGGCTATGAATCAAGGAATATAGGAAGTCTTGAAGCTACAAAACACAAGGAAATTTTCCCTATAGTTTCCAGAAAGGAAAACAATCCTATCCTCATCTTAAATGTATCCCAGTGAGATTACATTTGACATTTAAATTATGAAACTGTATGATAATAAAGGAATGTTGCCTAAAGCCATGAAAATTGGTGTAATTTGTTATAGCCAATAACAATTTTATATAGAGAGATAGGGCAGAAGCCAGATCATAATGGGATGAGTGGTAACTGGGAGGTAAGAATATGCAGGTGACAAGGATGCCTAATCCACTCAAAAAAGTTTTTCATTGTAATTGAAAAGATATTACTAATAGAAACAGCATAGAGGTTTGAGGGAGAAGTATAACAATCATTTTTAAGAGTGGTGATAGATGAGCATACTAAAGTGTTCATAGAAAAGAGGAAAAGTAGACAAGAGACAAGATAATTATGGAAGAAGAATCTTGGGAAATCTTGGGTGGAGAAGAGCAGAATCTAATCAGTTACGGGAAAAAAGAGCTGAAGAAAGGGTTGGGGTAGGAACTTCTCGACTTAGTCTAATGGGAGGAACACAATACTCTCATCCCATACACTTCTGATCATCCTTTCCTGGATGGCTAAAACTATCTTAAAGGCCTAGAAAAACAGAATAGATGATTGAAATCTGGGGAAAATTAAATGACTTACTTAAAATCACAAAGATTTCCCTAAGTCTGTATTTTCTCAACTATGACATAGTAAATGTGATAACATGTGTAACTGAAGTGTCTGTCACACTGTAACTATAACCTAATAGGATAAAGATAGTACTTCTAATAATCTAGCCAGCTAGGCTTTAGAAGCATGGATGTCTAATTAGACAAACCTAGGTTTGTATCTCAGTTTTGCCATTTACTAGCTATAGTCATGGTGATTATGTAGTACATGGTATATACACATTCTGACTTCAGTTGCTTCATCTTTTTATTATGCTACAATAAGTACCTTTAAGAATCATACAAATTCCCATTCTGTGGCTTAGAATTGAGTTTGATATTCAGCCAAGCTTCAAGGGTGATAAATACCAGAGAAAATATAGAATATGGAACTTATGCTTCCCCCCCAACTAAAAAAAAATCATTTGCATATCTACAGTTCTGTGAACAAGATAGAAAGAATAAAACAGTTAACAGCTCAGATTCAGCTATCAAAAGATCAACACAAAATCCAACAGAAAAATTTGAAAAGCTTCTTTCTTCCACCTTGATGACTATGTAAATATTCATGCTAGCATTTGATGATGGTACTGTATTTGAATAAAAAAAAACACTAAATTTTTTAATCAAGTCAAACATCGTGAGCAACAGACATAATCTTTCTTTTCAGAGGCTTCTGAGTGGATGATGGGGTGTTGTCTGATGTATCAGTGATTGGGTATTTACTTGAATAGTTAAAATTCATCTCTTCCTTTCATCATTCTGAAGGGACATTGATTTCAATAAAAACCTCTAAATGAGAAAAACAAGATATCTAAATCCACAAAGTAAGAATGAATGGAGGAAGACACATAAAGTTCAAGGAGAAGTCAAGAGGGGAAATGTGAAAGAGTTTAGTTGCAGTGATTGCGGGCAGACTCAGTATAGGTTGTCAAGTATGCTGTTTGAGAGTCACAGCAGAACAATATGCCATTGCTCAAGCAAACTGACTAAGAGAAGAATCACACCAAGTCATCTTCCTCCTACTTCCAGCAGACACTCCTATTTCCAGCCCATGCCCCATCATGCACATTCCATCATGAGGTAGCAGAGGATAGTTGGACTGTTCCAGAAACATTATCACAGGGGGCAGGAAGAATCTCACTGTCTCTGCAGAATCCTTTAACCCTTGCTTGCTTATTTGACACAGACAGCAGAAGACTGCCCAAGAATATGTAACCTCTTTAGCCTTCATTTCACTCTCCAATGTCAGTATCTTTTTTAAAATGTGGACTAGTCAGAAGTATTTTTTCTTAAATAATAAATAAATAAATAAATAAATAAATAAATAAATAAATAAATAAATAAATAAATGATGGCCACCAGTTATGTCTCATACTTTTTGAGAGTCTTAAAACTCTTCTCTCTATGCCACTTTCTCAAAGTATACATGTTTTGTTTTAGCCTGAGAGATGGTGTCTCTCTCAGAATTAGTAAAGGAATATACACCAACAATAAATTATTTTAATGATCCTACTTGCAGAAGGATCTCATATTTTACTTAAATTAATATCAGCATATGCCTGAACACCTTTTTAATAGCTTGGAAAGATCTATTACAGCCTCTGAAATCTGTACAAACACCTAAAATTACCTTGTGTAAACTTCAACTGAGACGATCAAACTCTAAATTACTAGCCACCCTTTGTCTATATTACTGTTTGGAACTAACAGAATCCCACAACCCCTAGCAAGAGCTGGAAGAACTGCACAGCAGAAAGCATTCATCTTCCTTTTACTCATGTGATCAAGGATAGCACAAGAATGGTTATCCCCATTTTATAGTTGGAAATAATAAGGAATTAGGATGTAAATGATGTGCTACACAGAAAGAGTGAAGCAGAAAAGTGAGGCTTATTAAAACCTGATAGAAGATCAGAAGAGTAATGAACTAAACACAACTGTGATACTGGTGATCTTCTGGAGATACTTGTAATCAAAAGCTGTGGTGAAGCATGTATGTATTATCAAGGTTATTATCATAAAAGGCAAAGATATCAACAATGTAAGTCTTCATAGACTCAGGCACCAAGTGAAGAATATGCAGCCGATTCTTGAGCTCACACAGCAGTAATAACTTTTGAAAGCCTGTTTCTTAGGGTTAAGTACTCCTGTAAGCAGAAGGAATATGGTAGACTCCTCAGACTACCTGCACGTTAACCATTCCTGTTTTTATCTGTTTCCCTCTTCATGAAAACATGTATGAGAGAAAACTGTTAATGGTCCAACGTATTACTGAAACAACAGTGAGCCCCAGAAAATGACAGCAAGTTGGTCAACAGTCCTCTGAAAGGCTGTCTACCAGTGGGTTTCAAGAAAAGCAGAAGTATTAGCTCTGCTGGACATTTTACCATGTTTATTGTGCTCTTTTCTCTTCATAAAGAGCTGAATTTCTTGTGGGTAGATAGGAATATGGAGATGAGAGATGTTTATCTCATTTTAAAACCCAAGAGATGCCACATAGGGATTTAGAAACTTGTTTTTGAAATATACTTGCTGCTTCATCTTCAGAAAAATTACTTACGTTGTCTGAAACATTCCCATGGACAAAACTGCATCTACACAGAGGACGGTTGAAAAGATGAAATGAGATCAAGTATGTCAAGATGAGACAGGGTATACCAATCACTGTAACTAAGAAGACAAATGGGGAAAATGCTCCTCAACCTACATCCTGGATGCGAGTCAGGAATGTTAATCCAATGGGTAAAATCTAAACTGCCTGCAGCAATAATGCTTGCTTTTGTAAAGACATCTCAATCAATGATTTAGAGTTTATTTATCTCAGTTGAAGTTTACAAAATGAATTTAACTAACTTTCATTCTCAAATCACCTCTCAATTTCATTTACAAAAGAAAATAGCTTAAGAATTAAGAATTAAGTAAATCAACACACACACACACACACACACACACACACACACACACACACATATATGAATGAGTTTACTTACTATTTGTACTTAATCTTTAATCCTTGTGAATTATCTTCTTTGAGCAAGGTTAGTTTAGAAAGCCCTGGAGGTATGTTCATTGTTACTGTAAACACATTTGAAGAAGTCTCTTCTTCCTTCTTTGAATCTCAAAGTTTAAATATGAAGCGTGTACTACCTTTCTCTACTTAATAAGCTTTTATTGATTTTTCATGGTCTTAAAATGACTGGCAATCCCTAAGAAGGGGCTTCCTTGATATACTGTTGGCAGTACTTGGCTGAATCTCTCCATTGCCACTGTCAAATATTGTTTTAATTTAGTTTAATTTAAGGTGTGTGGGTGCTTCTTCTGTATGTACTTCTGTGCACCATGTCTCCTTGGTGCTCATAAAAGCCACAAGATGACACCGGCTCATCTGGAACTGGAGTTATATGTGATTGGTAGCCACATGTGTGTGCTGGAATTGAACCTAGGTTGTATGGAAGAGCAGCCAGTGTTCTTAAGTGTTGCAACCTCCCTGAAAATTATCTGCTGCTGTTAATATCTATTGTCACCATTAATGTCTGAATCCGCACTCCACCACAACATTCAGTGGCCTGTGAATTTTTTCCTGCCTCCAACCTCTCATAAACCTGCACTAGCTAGGAGAGAATGTATTTTTATCTATGCATGCACTGATCAGGAGATACCTCTATTCAAACGAGCTATCAATGAACCCAAAAGGAAATGAATACTGACTTACAATAGGATTTTTCTCAGTGCTTCTACAGCACCCTGATCTTAATCTACTTATGTTTCTGGATTCCTGCCTACCTAGGTCTCTAAGATCCCATTTATTCTCTGTGTAATGCTTGTACGATTGGATTTCGGCATTTGGTTTATGTTTGACCATGCATAATCCTAGACTACTCCTTGCCATGATTTATTGGCTTCCATATCTTGGCTCATGTTAACCTTCTGGCAATTGCTAACATACAAAATGTTCTGATTGCCAATCTAGAATCAAATTCCTATTTTAGGTTGCCAATCTCATAATTCCTATTATAATTCTTGTCTTACCAGGTTATGATGTTAAAAGACAACAGAAATAAGGTTTGCTTTGGAGGAGCCAATTTGTAGAAACAATTGGGATCACCACTTTCAGTGTCTAATTTTGCCAGTCTAGTCTAGTAATGGTGCCAAATACATAAGCAAAGAACACACAGGGCTGCATTAGTTCTATTACTTAGGAGTGAGTCTACAGCCACCTGTAATCAACAACTCATTTGACACCAGTAGGTAAGCTTGTAAATAACTCTACAACAAAATAATACACTTTATAACAGCAAGCTAGAAGACAGCATGAGTTAGAAATTGTAGTCTATGACACGCAAGGCAGCACTAAATGGAAAGTACAGGCTAACCCTGAATATTCCAGTAAGGAATTTATTTATGATAATAAAGAGAATAAATTGAGGTAGTAGCAGGAAGTATCATATGACAGTTTATGTGGAGAAGAGCATCTGAGGTCAGAATTTATATGGTGAAAAAAGAATTAAGTGTTCAAGTGTTGACACCTGACACCTTTTCATAAGATTACTGGGAAACAGACATCAAAATGACCTCCAATCTCTAAGCTTCTTGGACTTCTGCCACTTTAGTTTCTGGAGTGTGAGCTTGCCAAGCCAGTTACATAAATGAGCCAAGATGATGGTGTACAATGGAACCCTTGGGGATGGACACAGTAGGGTCTATGAGAAAAAAGAGCCTCTGTGGTATTTGTGAATTTAAATACCTCGAGTAAATCAATAAGTAACACCATAGAGCAGACAAAAGTATTTCCTGCAGAAGAACCATAGGGAGGACTCATAGCAAATAAAATTACTTAGTTTGAGCCATGTTTTTCTTTTTATTTACTCTTTGATGTATTTTTTATTTGTAATCTTTTAAAAAAATCTATATAAATTTCTGTATTAAAATACTACTTTATGTTATAGAGTATGAACCATATGTTTCACATATTATACTTCCCCAGGTATGTCTCAAGATCTAGAAAAGGGAAGTGTTCAATTAGAAAGTACAGGCAGAGATCAGAGGATCAGAGATCTATGTTGCATGCAGTATGCTGGCCAGTCCATCCAAAGCTCCTATCCTCATGAGCAAACTGAGGAAGAATTTCCAGATAATTCTAGAAATATCTTTTAAGGAGTACCAGAAAAGAATGCAAAAATTCCCTTTTTCTCTTCCCTATATACCCTACAAATAAAGATTCATCACCTGTATTGTCCATCTCATAAAAGCTAGCATGATTTTAAGTATGTGTTCATTGTCCATTTGAACTTACTGGCTTAAGACACCATTAAAAATAAAATTCTCCCCCAATTGTTTGTTATTTACATATTAACAGGGAGGATCCAACCTAAATTTCTGTACTCGCCCCAATGTGATCACATTTCTACTTCAAGTAAGTTATGATATAGACACAGATATAATATGGTACTAGATGGGTGAAGTGGTAACCTGATGTAACTTGGGGGTGAGTGGTAGCTATAAGGATCTAAAAGAAAACAATGATTTTACTGAGCTAGAGTCCCAGTGGAAGTGACTACAGGTGCATCAGACAGTTTCCTTGACGTCTACTTCATCTCAGCGAATAACCCAGTCATCTCCTAAAGCAATTGATCTTCCCATTTCATTGCCAGATACTGTACTTCTTGTCTTATTTGCTTCATTCTCTGGAGTCTTTATGATAGCAGCCAGTGCATAATTCACATGTGCATGACAGTGATTAGTCATCTAATATCCCCTTCTGTCTAGATTGGGGATTTTCCCCCATGCTTTATTCTTTAATAGGATAGCTTCGATGACATGAAGCTCTCAAAATCCTTCCTCCATGGTATTTATGCCTATGGTTTTGAGATGCCCTCTGCTATCCAGCAGCGAGCTTTTCTTCCTTGTATCAGGGGTTATGATGTGATTTCTCAAGCCCATTCTGGAACTGGGAAAACAGCTACATTTGCCATATCAATTCTGCAGCAGATTGAATTAGATCTTAAGGCCACTCAGGCTTTGGCTCTGGCACCCACTCGTTAATTGGCTCAGCAGATACAAAAGGTGGTTATGGCATTAGGAAACTACATGGGTGTGTCTTGTCATGCCTGTATTGGGGGCACCAACGTGCATGCTGAGGTGCAGAAGCTGCAAATGGAAGCTTCCCATATCATCATGGACACCCCTGGCTCGGTGTTTTATATGCTTAACTGGAGATACCTGTCCCCCAAATACATCAAGATGTTTGTACTGGATGAAGTAGATGAGATGTTAAGCCATGGGTCTAAGGATCAGATCTATGATATATTCCAAAAACTCAACAGTAACACACAAGTAGTTTTGTTGTCTGCTGCAGTGCCTTCTGATGTCCTTGAGGTGACCAAGAAGTTCATGAGAGACCCTATTTGGATTCTTGTCAAGAAAGAATAGTTGACCCTGGAGGGTATCTGCCAATTCTACATCAATGTAGAATGAGAGCAGTGGAAGCTTGCCACATTGTGTGACTTGTATGAAACACTGACCATCACCCAGGCAGTAATCTTTATCAATACCAGAAGGAAGGTGGACCGCCTCACTGAGAAGATACTTGCCCCTCATATGTTTTCCTCTATTATACCTTATCCATCTTCTACGGTTTCTCCTTCCCATTTTATAACGTGGATCTTATGCATACTTCTATTGCTGCATATGATATAGTGCACTACATTTGTCTAAAACGTGTGCTCATTCTCACACTAGAATTTGAGGCTATACTCCAAGTCCATCATTGTGTAGTTCTATATCTCCAGCTTAGGCATGGGGAATGGCATGGAGCAGTTCATAGTAAATGTTTACAAAGTGAACAAAGCAGGAAATAAAATGCTTCAAATCAAGGTCCGTATTAATTTCACTTCTTAGAATTATATTCGAGTTCAAGTTAATCTTCAACATTACTGGCACCCAGGCAAGTAACTAGACCTTCTCAAAGATTCTACAGCAATGCCCTACACTGGGCTTGTGTCAGAATGCATGATTACTAAAGCAACAGCCTCCTAATTGACCTGGATTCTGTTGATCCTTTGCTTCTAGCTAGTCTCCACATTGATAAGGCCATCTTCCTAAAAATCATTCTACTCTCGCCTTCTCCCATAGGGCATGCTCACTGTCAGCACAATAAAGTCAACCCCCTTAGCGAGGCATTCAGTGCCAGCCTACATTGCCTAGCTCATATGTCCTTGATATGAACTCTCTATTCAATGTTCCACACAGAAGGGAGGAATAAATAATAAGCATAAGAGTTAATGATTGGCTATATACAAATTTGATGCTCCTAAATGATAAAAATATCAGTAAGCTAAGAGACAAACAGCAAATGGGACGACATAGCCTGTTTATTTATAGCAGAAAATAGAAATTCTTTAATGTACAACAAACTCATACGAATCAGCAACTCAATAGAAAAAATGCTCAGCAGAAGACAAAACTTGAAAAAAAAAAAGATAATAGTTCACAGACACATATAATACTCCCTAATCCATGAACAAATATAAATTAAGACAATGATATAGTTTCATGTGTCAGAATGTCAGAGAGCAAAAGAAACCATAATTGAGGAAGGATGCAGATGAAAAGTAATTTGCATAAACTGTTGGTGACACTATAAATTTAGAAACCATTTAAAGGAAATTTGATAATCTAAGACAAAAATGGAAATTTCATATAATTTGGTGCTTGAAATGATTCTCTTCCACAGGAAGAATACCATGATAATATATAAAAATAACTATATAAATATATTTGGCAACATTTTTGTAATAGTAATGGTCTTTAGAAGCTAAATATGCAAAATAAATAACTGTATAGTCAGCTATCCAGCAGAATTAAAGTAGCATTAAAATGGGTTATATATATTTACATGAAAATATGTCCATATTATATGTACACATATATAAAGTTACAAAGCACTGTATGTAGTATGAATAAACCTCTATACAAATTATCAAAATATAATACAAATGTAATATATAAGCATTACAATGATATGTTATTCATGTTTTACACATATAATTATTTTAAGGCTAAAATTTTTTAACATGGTTCATTTGTAAAAGCCCTCCATTTAAAAGCTCATATACACCCTATGCTTACCCCAGTGCTTTCTTGATTATTCCAAAGGCAAATAATTTCATCTTCTCTATAAATTTTAAGCAGAATTTATACCTATATCACTCATATAACACCTAAAACATTGTCTAATGAGGCACACATCCATTCAATTAGAGTGCAGGCTTGAAGGCATAGAAGTCTGTGCCAGACACCAAACACACCCTCAAGTATCTAGAATGGTCTCTTCTAGAACAATAAAGATGGTGAATCTCCTTTAGAGATTGTTCAGTTTTAAGTTATATTTTAATGTGACATAGTTTTTAGAAAAGCAAAAGTTATCCTCTCTTGCAGTGCTTCTCTACTCTATAACACCAATATCATGATGTAAGCAAACTGTGACTCATTCTCTATCTTTTTTCCTTATTCTTAAAAAAAAAAAAAACACAATAAAAAACAGATATGGAGGTGCGTCTTTAGTCCCAGCACTCAAGAGGTAGAGGCAGATTAGTTATGAGTTAAAGGCCAGCCTGGTCAACATGAGATGATCCAGGCCAGTGAAGGCTACAATAGCAAGACCCCATCCCTAAAATAAAAGCAGAACTGTAACAGTACATTTCTAGGAGATTTCTATTTATCAATAAACATACCTTTATCAATTTCAGCATAGCTTTTTACATTTTAAAATATATATTGTAAAGTCAGAAAATATGCTTCTGACAAAATACATATTTTGCATGTTATATTAAAGAAGAATCACAACATCATAATCAAAATTCATTAAAAGAAAACAGCAAATGAAACTACGACCCTTAGGTCATCTTACTAACTATAAATTTAGTCAGTTACTTTATAATAAAAATCCTTCAACGTCTCCAAGTGCCAAAGATCTGGAGTACCAAGAAACATATACTAGTTTTCTTGACTGTATTCTAAAACCAAAAGACCAGGTAAGACTGAGTATTAGACAAAAAAATCAAGAACTGTCTCAGAGCTATAAGACAAAGATTCTAATCTCTCTTGCCTACTAAGTAGTAATAATCATTTTTTAAAACTTCTCGATAACCTCATCTTGAGTAAAATGATGAAGGTGTGTTTCATAAGCTCTAATGGTCTTTGCTACTCTAACCTACGTTAACAGCTTCTATATCTGGTAAGTTGCAGGAATAGAACTTCCCATTGTATAATGAACTTGAACTAATATACTCATGGCATTGATCTATATTTTCTATATAGACATCATCTGCTTTACTTTGGGAAAATGTCAGAGAAAAGTCATTTCTGTTCTAATTCATATCTATTTCACTTTCTTATATTAATATGGAATAAGGTTTCTGTCAGCTTTTTTTAATACTAAAGAAATAATATGAGACTGGAGACATGACTCAGCACTTACCAGCACTGCCTGCTCTTGCAGAGGACTAGGGTTCAATTCCTTTCCACATTTCAGCTTAAAAACTATTTGTAACTCCTGTTGCAAAGAAGTCAACACACTCTTCTGGCATTCACAGATACCAGGTATGCACATGATACACTTATATACAATCAGGCAAAACACTCATACACATAAAAAAAATAAATTAAATCTTAATAATGAAATATTTATTCTTACTATCAAATCTTCAACTTCAAGTTCTATAGAAACTATGGTTCCTGGTTCAGTCTTAGAAAGTCCATTTTCTGGACTTTTAAGAAATTTTGCCTCATCACATTGGCAGAATATTGCAGGCAGATATACACATGTATTTTTGCAAGACATGTATTTTCTTTTTTCCTTTCAAAAGGTCTCCCAGGAAGAATTCCAATTGTAAACTGTACTGGAGAACTATCCTGCCCCTCCTTTGTTCTGAACAGTTTGGTTTCTTTTTTGGCCAAGCAATTGCACACATTCTTGACATTTCTTGTTTTTCCTGTCTACTAGAAGACTAACTATCCTGAACAACTTATCTGAATCAGCTCATCTTGGATTCTTTTTAAATTACCGTTATCTCGTGTCTCCACAGCTCAGAACATTTAATAGCCCTGTTCATTATACCCACTTACAGCTCTGCCATCCTCCTCCAACGTGACTACCATCCTGCAGTTCCACTTAGTGTTTTTATATTTCTGAACCACAGCCTCTGATTAGATAAACTTGCTGTAAAACAATCTCATTGTCATGTTTACATTTCAGTAATATCCGCAATGATAAGAACTAACAAATACCATTTTCCAAGGAGCATGACCTGTGGAAGGTATGTCAGACTCCATTATTGTTTACCTTGCAAAACAATTGTCTGCAGTGACCATTTTCTCCATTTTGTAGGTAAGGAAATTTAAGCAAAGACATTTAAGAATTGGTCTAAGACCACATGGCTATTAAATGACAGAGATAAGATTTGTATTCAAGTCTATTGGTCTCTAAATCTAGGATCTGTTTCTGAAGGCTGTTTGTTGTTTGTTTGTTGTGTTTAGAGTGTGGTTTGTTTTTATTGTTGTTGTTGCTTTGCCTGCATGTATATCAATATGTCTGTGCACCACTTGTGTGGTGGCATAAATAGGAATGGCCCCCATATACTCATGTGTTTGAATGCTTGGCCTATAGGAACTGATACTAAGAGGTTTGGCCTTGTTACTGTGGAAACAGGCTTTGAGGTCTCATACTCTAGAGCTACCCACAATGTGGCTCACAGTCTCCTTCTGCTGTCTATGGATCAAGTTGTAGAATTCTCAGTTCTTTCTCCAGTACCATGATCTACCTGGAAGCTGCTGTTTTCCACCATGATGATAATAGACTAAGCCTCTGAAACTGAAAGCCAGTTCCAACTAAAGGTTTTCTTTATAAGAATTCCTGAGGTCATGGTGTCTCTTCACAGCAATAAAACCATAGGACAACATAGATGCTAGTGTTGACAAAAAACCTGAAATGGGCATTGGATCCCCTCGAATTAGATTTATAGATAGTGTTCATCATTATTTTTTGAGTTTCTGAGAGTCTAACCCAGGCCCGCCATAAGAGCAAACAATGCTCTTTACCACTGAACATCTCCCTAGCCTCTGTATAGCCGATACTCTTTTTATTCTTTGATAATTTCATAAAGTATATTTTGTCATATTTTTCATCCCCATCTCCTCCCAGATTGTTTCCCCTTCCTAGTCACCCAACTTCATGTTCTTTCTTAAAAACAAAACAAAACACAAAAACAAAGAAAAGAAAAGCCAAAATAACATGGAGTCTGATTTTGGTTGGTCAACTACTCGTGCATAGGACCTTTCTTTGAGTATAGTTGATATACACGTGTTACTCTATTGAAGAAAATGTATTGACTTATTGTCTCTCTCTCCTCCTCCTCCTTTTCCTCTTCTTCCTCCTCCTCACCCCCCCCTCTCTTTCTCCTTTTCTCTCTCAACACCTATCATTTGCAATTAGCTTCTTGCTTAGTAGTAGGACTTTGTGCTCACTTCCACTCTTCCATGCTAGGGTTTTATCTGGCTTGACTTGTGTGGGTTTTGTCTATGTTTTCTCAGTCTTTTTGAATTCACATGTGCACCATCAGTCACGTTGTATTTGGAAAAGGCTGTCTCTCTAAATCATCTACCAGCTTCAGTTCTTACAATCTTCTCTTCCACACTGATCCTTGACCTTGAGGGGAGAAGTGTGATAAAGACATTCTTTCCTAAGTTGAGCATTCCAAAGTCTCACATTCTCTTCACATTGTCCAGATATGGGACTCTGTGTTGTCAACACCTGCAAGATGAAATCTTTGATGAAGTTTGAACACAAAGCTTATATTCTTAATCATGGTTTCATATATATGTTTAATTTTTCTTAACATTTCCAGATTTTCATTTTAGGACTGGAAGATCATTTTCATTACTTAAAATATTTAATACACTGTGAATGACAATTCCCTGTATATACGGATACAAAGACAGAGATATATAAGAGAAATAATTATGTCAACAAAGACTTTACATGAATGTTTTTGGAACATTCAGCCACAAGAGTAAAAAACCCACAGATAACTCATATATATCAACAAATGAATAGATAGTATTTACAATACATTAGCACTCAGCAACAAAAATTCTGATATATAAAACAACATTATGAATCTCAGAAACAGTGTGATGAATGAGATAATCTAGGCATAAATTGTTATATTCTATATGATTCTAGTTGCAAGAAATTCTAGAACACAATCACCTATGGTGACACAAGGCAGGTTACCTCCTAGGGAAAAAAGCATAAGAAAATTACATGAAATAAGAAACATAAGAAAATCACATGAAATTGTGCTATTAAGCATGAAATCTTGAGGATGGTCACATGGAAACACATATTTGCCAAAGTTCATTTAGTTTTACAGTTAAAAATGATGATTTAATAACATATTAAAAATGACCAACTATGTAACTGAATATAAACACTCCACAATACCAAAGGGTAGAAAATCAATTACATCAATCACTGAAAAATCCACAGTATATACCATTAAAACAGTAAATATATTATTATGTCTGCAAATATAAATCTTCCCATTGCTCATTCTACAGTTTTAAAGTGGTCAAGAGGATACTAATGCTCAACCTTCTCTAACATTGTGACCTTTTTAACACAGTTCGTCGTGTTCTTGTGACCCCCCCCAACCATTAAGTTATTTTCATTGCTACCCTCCATAACTAATTCTGCTACTGTTATGAATCTTACTGTAAACATCTATGATTTCTGATGGTCGCCATCCACAGGTTGAGAATCACTGCTTTAGGCAAAGCAATGACTTTCACATGAGAGATAACTGGATCCTCACTTGACTTTTTTCATATGTGATCACATATTGGAGAATTACACTGGAGCTTGTCATTGATACCTCTTTGGTAGAGGCAGAGATGTTATTAGATACTTTATAGTTGTTTAAAACATTGCCTATAAACAATGAGTTAGTTATCTGTACTAAAATGTCTATAGTGCCAAAGTCAGAAACTCAGAAATAAAAACAAATTTTACATGCAAGGATTCTGTTAAAGGGCAAATATGTGAACAATTTGACATATATCAAAGCCAACGTTTTCAGCCAGCTGGCCCTTTGTAAAACAGTGAATAATATCTGAAAAGAGAGGACAAGATAAGGACAATGGGATTGGGGAGATGGTATTGAGGTTCCTCTTCAATGGTTCAATGGGAGCTTGGAGGATTATTCTAAAAATCTTCTAAAAAGCAATCTTGAGACACTGAAAGATGAGGGCTAACCCACCAAAGACAACAAAGATTTCAAAAGCTGAAGTCCGACTACTTTACTGCTTTGCCTAAGGCTATCCCTCCAAGTAAGCAAGTAGTTTTTTCTTAATCTGAAATTTTATTTCAGAAAAATAAATTGCAATGAGAGGGGCTTGTTGTTTTGCCATAAGTTTGGAATTTTGTTTCTCTTTAAAATAAATATTACTCCCAAGGACTCAAGCCACAGAGAAAGAAGTCACATTAAATAGAGACAAAAGAAGACGTTGCCCTGGCAACTGAAAGTACTTACAAGATTTCATCAAACTCATTGTACACTATTTCATTTTTTTTTCATCACTTTTTTTCATCGTGGAAAGGCTTTAAATAGACTGATAAATAATTGCCTGATAGGCTAACACTTCCCAATATCCCATCGTGAAAATTCTTTCAGCACTATGAAGGACATAATTCTGAATTGTAAATGCAAAAGAGCATAATAGCCTCATTCCCCTTTCCTTCTATTCAAAAGGCAGTGTAAAGCAACAAAGGAGCTCTCATACAGTACAAAAGAGGTTTCTCTCACATACCAGGGTTGTATACTCTACTGAGCATGGAAAAAGCATTTCTCAAACTGTTCCTTTTGAAAAATAGCAAGACTTCCTTAAGAATCAACATGTTACTAGCTAATCCCCCCAGCTGCTACAGATAGGGTGCACCTATGGAGAATGGAGAAAATCAATAATTTTTAAGGAAAATTTTATTTTATTCCAATAGTTGGGTTATTGCTTAAATATGCAAGGAAAAAATAACAGGGAAAAGCAGCAGCATAAGATAAAGCCCACACTGACCCAGAAGATGTCAGGAGAGTCCTGACTGCTACAAATGACCTGCAAGTCTGAGGCAAGCTGCTGCCAGGATCTGGGCCTCAGTTATTTCATGTATCAAGTGGGAGAGGGGATCTAATAAAGTTTTCTTGCAAGCCACTTACTCAAGTTGCTATATAATAAATCACACAATGGTCATGGATTCTACTTTCTAATGTCAGGCCTTTCTTTTTCTTTAGGAAAAATATTTTAAGACTTGTGTACTGATTACATTCTATGTTTTCTAATCCCTATTCTTAGTCATCATTAGTAGTGGGTAGTCCTTGACTTTCAAAACTGTGTTCTTCTTAAGGCTGGGTATAATATTCTCCTGTACAATGTCAGCAGGACTCTTCTTACCTATAGACAAATCACTCCAGAAACATTAGTACATGAGGAATTCAATACATAAAGACGCTGAACTGTTAGAAGCCATACGTTCATCCTGTGTTCACTGGAGAAGCGTGAGCATTTAACTGTGGAAGCTTCTTGTACATATATTAAAAGAAAGAATTAATTCTCAGGAAGGAAACCATTCTAAATTGTGAATGTCTTTGGTATTTAACAGAGCAAGAAAAAGCTCATCATTCATTGCTAAAATGGGAATAATTGAGTTAGCTATAGAACCCAATACATGAGGCTTAATTTAATTTGCATGCAATAAAACTGTATTCTGTAACAAAAAGTTGTTTCAACAAAGCCTTTTAAAGTGTAATAGGAGTAACAGCCATTCATTTCTTAAAAGAGGACCACATTCAGACTACATAAACATCTTGTATAATGACATCTAGTATAAGGAAAATAAACAAGTTATAGACCTATTGATGGGGGGGGGTTTCATCATTTATAACAATTTGCACCAAGAAAAATACAGGGTCCTCAAATAACTGGGCTAATGGTCTTAATTAGTAGTGGTTAAACTCTCCACATCTTCCCATATGCATCCTTTCTTTTCTTCAGTGTGATACTCTACACTTGATAGAGCAGCCTTGCATCGCTAGCACACAGAGGCAATCAAATTCAGCTCCTCTCTATATCACTTACATTATGGCACAAATGAAGATACAAACTTGGCATGATGAAAAAAATTAGAAAAAGATTAACTACTGAAACAACTAGATTACATACAAAGCAGAAGCAAACAAAGCCAGGCCAAATGAAGAATTCTATTAACTCTTTCTAGGGAAAGTAGTCAATCTCTGTGCTAACGTATGCAACTTTATTTACCATATGGGGAAATGGTTATCTGATTACAAGGTATAATTATTACTAAATACCAAGGAATATAATAGAGGTCATATATTTTTCAAAAGATATGGGCTATTCTAAGAAAAAACAAAAACAAAAACCCCCAAAACAACAACAACAACAAAACAAGACTGAATGCAGCTAGGGAAAACTTATAATTCTGAGGGGTTAAGAATTGTAATCATTAATGGAACTCTGTCTTGAAGATTAGATTCAACTGATTAATTCTTCTAAACCAAAAAAAAAATCGTTTTATCTAGAGTAAACCCAATTATGCATGTGTGTACTGTGTGATTATTTTTATGCTCATCTCTCTTACAAGAGAGAAGAGAGGAGAATAGATAAATCTTAGTCTTCTGGCTCCAAGGGCACACAGTCATAAATAAAGTGTGATTGGAATGAGTGATAAGAATTTTTCTGCTAAAGAATCAAAAATTTTGCCTGAAAGATGAATGAAACAGAGACATCTTTACAAGGTGATATTTGACATATCCTTTGGAGTTAAGTAGAAGCTATAAGGGTAGGAGATGTGGAGAGCTACTGTAAAACAAATGAGTTCAGTGTGCATATGATATGATAGCACAGAGAAGCATGGCATAACCACTGAACAAGACATTTACTAATTTAGTGTAGTTTTAGGAAGGTTTCCTGTAGGAGTGAGGCTTGAGAAATAGTGAAAAATCACTTGTTCCATTAACATAAAGCATGGAAAATCTGTCCTGAAAACTATGGGAAACACCTTGAACTTTTAAACATACACATCAACAAGATCAGAGTTGCATCTCAGAAAAGTCCCTCTAATATCAGTGGGAGGGACAGATGGATTAGCACCATTAGTTTTGGTCTTACAGAATTGCTACAATATTCAAAACACAAAGTAATTTACTAAATGTCACCATGCATATATTAGAAATAAGTTCCTACTTTACTCAGAGGCCTATGGTTAGGAAGGAAAAGTAAATCACTAGGGTGCGTCAACTGAATAACAATGTTATTAAGAAATGAAAATACAATGGCAAAACTTGGTTGAAGATGAAATGTAAGACTCAGGCTGATAGTAATAGGAAGTTAGGTACTATGAGAAATAATAGATATTAAAGACAAGATCTTGGCTTCCATTATTACTCCTTAGTCCCATGTTCATGCTACATGACAAGGAAATTATCTGTGGGCTACTAATCACAGGTACTCTTTAAAAGCAGAGTCTTTATCAAGCTGGTGGCAGAAATGGAAGAGAATGAAG
The DNA here is from genome assembly GCA_021653895.1 of Mastomys natalensis. Lineage (NCBI taxonomy): Eukaryota > Metazoa > Chordata > Mammalia > Rodentia > Muridae > Mastomys > Mastomys natalensis. The sequence continues at coordinate 44,764 of JAJTUV010003496.1, forward strand.
TGAGTGGAGCTAAAAGGGGGATTTGTGGCAGGTTTTAGAGATAAAGAATTCATATAGTAAGAAACCACAGGCAACTTATTCCTCTTTCGCTGTCTCTCTATGTCTCTGTCACTCTGTCTTGTTTATCTCTCTCTCTCTCTCTCTCGTTCTCTCTCTCTCTCTCTCCTCTCTCCTCTCTCTCTCTCTTTCTCTCTCATGTGTGTGTGTCTGTATATCTAAATTGAAAATATGATTTAGTGTTATGAGCTTTCTTCTTAGCAGTTTTTATTCTGTCCACTAAATTTGGGTATGCTGTGCCTTCATTTTCATTGAATTATAGAAATCTTCAACTTCTTTCCTTATTAGTATCTTGACCAACTTTTTATTCAATAGGGAGTTGTTCAATTTCCATAGGTTTGTAAACTTTGTGCTGTTTCTGCTGTTGTTCATATCCAGCAACTTTTCATTAAGTAGAGAGTGGTTTAGTTTCCATAAGTTTGTAAGCCTTCTGCTGTTTCTGTTGTTCATATCCAGCTTTAATCCGTGGTGGTCTGATAGGATGTAAGAAGTTATTCCAATTTTCTTGTATCTGTTGAGACTCACTTTGTGTCCAAATATGGTCAGTTTTTGGAGAAAAGTCAAAGGTTCTTAGAAGAAGGTATGCCCTTCTGTGTTTGGACAAAATGTTCTATACATATCTGTTAGGTCCATTTGGTTTATAACATCTGTTGCTCCAGTGTTTCTCTGTTTAGTTTTTGTCTAGATGATCTGTGTATTGGTAAAACTTGGTATTAAATACCATATGAGAAAATGATTATCTGATTAAAAGATTTTATTATTACTAAATAACAGACAATATGATAGAGGTATGTAGTGTTCTTTTCTGCATCTTCTTATTAGTTTGGTTTGAAGTCTATTTTGTCAGATATTAAAAAGGCTTTGTAACTTGTGGTCCATTTGCTTGGACTATCTTTTTCCACCCTTTTACGCAGAGGTGATATCTATTCTGAGGTTAAGGTGTATTTCTGGGATGCAACAGAAAGATGGCTATTGAAGTCTGTGTCTCTTTACTGGAGAATTTGGACCCTTGATGTTATATAATCTAGAGCAATGTTTGTTGATTACTATTATTGTGTTGTGGTGGTGGCATTCCTCTACTCCATTCTTTTGATTTCTGTTTGTTATTTATTATAGTGTTTTCTTGGGTGTGGTTAGCCCTTCATTTGAAGTTTTTATTCTAGTAGGGCTATATTTGAGATAGGTACTGGTTAAATTTTGTTTTACATGGCATGTCTTTCTTTCTCCAACTAGTTCTGAAGTTCTGAATTCTATAAGCCAGTTCATCAAAAATAAGTTTGAATTCAGGATCTAATCAGATCCAAGGTTAGGTAATACAAATATACTCTAATATATAAATCAAAACATATATGAAAAGAAATGCTAATAAGCTTATATTCTATTGTCTCATATCTTCCTTATAATGCTTGGAACTCCCCATTTATAGTTGGTTTCATTATGCTGAGATACAGATAGTTTAGTTGAACACACTAAAATACAGTAAGGATATGGCCTTTGGTCAAGTATTTAACAGCCCAATGACCTTTCTCATTTCCAAAGCTCTTTCCAAGTGAAAAGCACTATGAAATAGATCAACACTGGAGGATTGGCTGAGTATAGTGCTATATGTCTTTAATCCTACCAACTCAGAAAGTGGATCTCTGGAAGTTCTAGGACAGCCTGATCATCAAAGTGAGTTCTTAGAAACCCAGAACAATGTAGAGAGACCCTGCTTCTAAATAAATAAATAAAAGGAATGGAATATTCAGACAGAGGTTTCCACTGAATCCTTCCCATGCATTCTGGAACCTAAATCAAACTAAAATTATTTAAAAGAGAATCTACTCATATGAGCATTCTCATACAGGCAAAAGGGAAGGGGAAGGGGTCGATGTGGGATGGGGGTAGCGGAGGGGTAACCAGGAAGTGGGATATCATGGTATGGGGAGTTAGTAAAGAGGATAACAGGGAAGTAGGATATCATTTTAGATGTAAACGAATGGAATGATTAATAAAAATTAAAAAATAAAATCCAATGTAAAACTCAAAAAATGTTAACAAACATTTGACATTATATATAACTGCATATTGGTGGTTATCTAAGTATGATTGCAGAACTCGAAAAAGCATATTTAGGGTTTGGTGTCCCTGGATTATTGCTCATACAGTTGCAAAACACGAAAATGCCTATTACTAGATTCTAGCTGTTCCAAATGAATCACCGTCTCTGATGCCAATGATTTGCCTAATTGCCACAAACTATGATTAAAGTTTCAGTTCAAACAGGAATCAAAGATTGGTCTCCTTAAGAGATAATTGTTTTTTGTATATCAGAGAGATGGCTGCCAATGAATAGACCTATTTTTTGATAAATGCCGGAACCAAAATAAATAAATAAGTAAAAAAAAAAAGAGAAGAATTTCCCTAAATAATCTAATAATGTTCTATGTGAAAGTGTAGCTAGGTAATTTAATGATTCGAGAGTAATTAAACATAAAAAATTTGCAATTAGGTTGGAGAGATGGGTCAGTGGATAAGAGCTAGGCTACAAAGGACCTAAGTTCACTTCTCAGCAGCCACATGGTGGCTCAAAATCACCTATAATTCCAGTTTCAGGGGATATTATTCCATTTTGTAACCTGCATGGGCTTCTGCACACATGTGGTATACATACATATACTCAGTTACATAAACATATACATAAAAAGGATGTTTTTAACCTGTAAGCAAACTATGAATCCTATTTGGTGTCATTTATATGTGTTCAGTGTCCAGGGTATGTTATACATCATTGCCTCAGCACCTGTCCCCAGCATGCATCGCTGTTTTGCCTGCAGAAAAGATAGGGATGAATAGAAGTGCTCACTTTAATTAAAAGGGACTCTATTCTTGCCAGCAACACACATAGATGATGTGTATATTCATTTCCTGTTTTTCTCCAGGCACCTGGTAAAGTGCTTCTCCTCAAGTTAATGTGTACCACCAGCAAAGTCTTAGGAGGATAGACCATCAGCCATTTTTCTATAGGCTACTGATGACACTAACTGCGTTTGAGCTTCAATCATTTCTTTGTTTCAGAGTTGAAGGAAAAGAGTAATTTATACATAAGCTGTTCTTGGTTGTAAAAAACCTGATTTCCATACCAATGAATGACTCAATTTATAGTTCAACAAAAATGACTTATCCTTGGCAAAAGGGATATATGTCACCCAACAAAGAGGCTGATTCAAGAAAGCCCCACTGCCTGTCACAACCTGGTTTAGAAAGCAAATGAAGAACAGACTCCTGGATTGAAAGAGGGGGAAAAAGGAAAGATGCTTGAGATCATTTTTCCTTCCCTCTCCCTCCTTATCTCTCTCACTCAAATGTTCACAAATTCATTCATTTCACTAAGATTTTCACACACACACACACACACACACACACATGCACACGTGTACACATACACACACACAGAGGCACAAACAAAGTTGAGGGTTATTGAAATGGCTCAATTATATCTGTATAAGTATGAAGACCTGAGTTTTGAACCACAACATACATGTAAAAATTATAAATATGGCAGAGCATATTTAGAATCCCAGCACTAATATGAGAAGATTCCTGAAGCTCACTAGCTAGCCTGTCGATCTGATCAGTGAGCTATAGGCTCAGTGAGAGATCTTACCTCAAAAAAGAATGCAGAAATAGATTGAGGAAGACATGTGCTATCTAGCACTGGCTGTCCTATGTGGGCACACTCATTATCATATTCATTCACCTTCATATAAAACAAGCATCATTAATATGAACATCCATATATAGTCTAGAAAGCCTATTTCATATTTTCTATCAAATTCTTCATAATCTTTGTAACTATCTTTGTTCTTTGGTTCTCTGGAATATTTTTTGATTTCTTGTACTTCCAAAGATGTATCATCTTGTATTTCAAGAGGTACATACAAGAAGATACATTCCTCTTCCCTGTCTCTGAAGGCAAATTCATAAATCAAAGTCTTACTGCAAGGATCTCAAGGGAATAGGAAATAGAAGACTCCAGAAGAAAACATTCTTTCATTTTCCATCACCTTTTACGATATAAATTCACAACAAGACTAAAAGCAATGAGTTGTATTTGCTTATCACCTTAAAATTAAACTAATTTTTCAAATATATCTTAGCCACCATCATGAGTTATAATGATTTTGTAAAGTACTTCTTAGTTTTTCAAATGACATTTCAATGAGCTAAGAAGAAAAGCTAATTTAGCATCAGACAATATAAATGACTATGTGTGCATTATCAGATTTTCTGTTCACACTGATTATTTGATATGCATTCTGCAAGCCTCTGTATCTTATAGATAAGGAAACCGAGAATCAAGTAGGTTGAGCTATGTAGCAGGAAGGATATTTTGACTTTTTATTCTCTCAGAACATTTCTTATTCCTCAAGTTTTCAAATGAGTCACTATTTTGAATGATTCATATGCATGATACTATGAAAGCAAAATTTCGCCTAGGTGGTATATCTTTGTACAAAAGGTTATATATGTTATGGTCCATATATGCCCTGTTTTAGCAATGTTACTATACAAGATATTCTTAAAACCTGGCTACATTGGCTTCTTCTGCCTGTCTTGTGTGTAACAGTGTTTCAAGAGCACTAAATGTGGCTTACCACTGGCTGTAATATCCCAAGAATTAGGTGAACATTTCATGAGAGTTTGAAACTACACTGTTGATGTCTAGTTCTTCTTGATTCTGCTTATGGGTAAGTATAACTAAATATAACCTTGTATCTTATTCTTACAAAAGGAAGATAAGTAGGTCCAAGCAACTTAAGGCAACACTCTCTCCTACAAACAATACTAATACACACTCATCCTAACTTTCCATTTTTACTGAGCTTCACTTGCATTGGTCTTTCTTTGGCTGGAAGATACACTGAGCTTTTTCTTGCTTCAGGTTCATAACACATTCCACTTCTCAGCTCATCATATTGCCCCTATCCATCTTTATATTACAAGTTATTCTTGTCCTTCACTTTCTTTTCAGCCATTTGCTTATTGTTTTGTGGCCTGCTTATTATTTATTTATTTCCATTTTAATGGCCTTTTAATTAATTTTCTTTGATTCCTCCAGTAGAATGGATGATCGAATAATATAAGAAATTATCTGTCTTCTGGTGAGGATGTGGAGAAAGAGGAAAGCTCCTCCATTGTTGGTGGGATTGTAAGCTTGTACAACCACTCTGGAAATCAGTCTGGCAGTTCCTTAGAAAATTGAACATAATATTACCTGTGGATCCAGCGATACCACTCCTGGGTATATACCCAAAAGATGCTCCAACATATAACAAGGACAACATGCTCCACTATGTTCATAGAAGCCTTACTTATAATAGCCCAGAGCTAGAAAGAACCCAGATGTCCTTCAACAGAGGAATGGATACAGAAAATGTAGTACATTTACACAATGGAGTATTATTCAGCTATTAAAAACAACAAATTCATGAAATTCTTAGGCAAATGGATGGAACTAGAAAATATCATCCTGAGTGAGGTAACCCAATCACAAAAGAATGCACATGGTATAACACTCATTAATAAGTGGATATTAGCCAAAAATCTCACAATACCCATGACATAACTCACAGACCACATGAAGCCCAAGTTAAAGAAAGACCAAAGAGTGGGTGTTTCGGTCCTTCTTAGAAAGAGTAACAAAATACTCACAGGAGCAAATATGAATCAATGTATGGGGCAGAAACTGGAGGAGAGATCATCCAGAGACTTCCCCACCTGGAGATCCCTCCCAGATGCAATAACCATATGCAAACAACTGTTGTGGATGCCTAGAAGTGCATGGCTGACAGGAGCTTGATATACCTGTCTCCTGAGAGGCACTGCCAGACCCTGGCATATACAGAGGTTGATGCTCACAGCTAATCATCAAACTGACCACAGGGTTCCCAGTGGAGGAGTTAGAGCAAAGATTAAAGGAGTTGAGGAGGCTTGTGGCCCCATGGGGAAAGCGACAATAACCAACCAACCAGAGCTCCCTGGGTCTAAACCACCAGCCTGGGAACACACATGGAGGGACCCAAGTCTCTAGCTATATTTGTAGAGGAAGATAGACTTGTTGGACATCAGTGGGAGAGGAGGGCCTTGGTCTCTGGAAGGCTAGATGCCCCATTTAGGGGGAAATTCGAGGGAGGGGAGGTGGGAGTGGGTGGGTGTACACACTAATAGAAATAGGAGGAGGGAGGTTAGGTTAAGGGGTTTCTGGAGGTGGGGAATGGGGAAAGTGGATAACATCTGAAATACAGAAAAATAAAGTACCCAATAATAATAATAATAAAAGAAAATCAAACAAACAAACAAATAATGGAACTGGCTATGGCAGTCGAACATTTGAGACTCTTTAGCAGCAATTTAACATTACCCATATTATGGGGATTCCTTATAATTGTCAAGGACAAGATACTGTGGAATGGGCCCATGGAACTTTAAAACAATATCTTCTTAAAATAAATAAGGGGGAGATATACCCCTATACACCACAAATTTATTTAAATCATATTCTTTTTAATTTTTATTTTAAGATTTTTTTTTTTTAATTTGGATGCCAAGGAACTTTCTGCTGAGTGTCTATGACACTTACAACTAGGTATTCTTATGCTTAGATGAAAGGGAAGGATCCATTTACTGGCATAAGGCATGATCCCAATCATGTATTAAATATGGGGAAGAGGGCATGTTTGTGTTTTTTCCACAGGATGCTGAAGGAGCATGGTGGCCGCCAGAGCAATGAGTGAGACATGCTGATGCCACGACAAAGAATGATGCTGACCTGTGAGCTTGCTGAATGCCCTGACAATAGTGACTGGGAAGTTGTATTGGACATAAGTTCCTGACCCACTATTGCTTACCTATACCCCTGATGGGACAAGCTGTCTTGCCTCAAGTTCTTAGACTTTGTGGAACAGAGAATCAAAAAGAGAAGTCATAATACCTCTTGTATTGTTATTAAATGTGACCAGTTATTCAGACTCAATCATGGACTGGTCTAGAAATCAATAGAATATTGGAAATAACAGTCTTCATTTGGAAGTCTGGTTCTGGACATTTTCAGAGATATATATGGAAATTAGCTGCAGTTCTCTATGATGATATGTTAGCAAGAGATAAAGTTGGGGCAGGATCTGGATTTCAAGCAGGTGTTAGCACATGTGTTAAGTCTTTTTTAATTGTCAAGTTAAAATTACTTTTGTTACTTCTACAGTATTTAATGTAAGTTCTGTTGATTGTACATCTTCTAATTGTGTTTGTGTTTTGAAATCCAGCATGTCAGTTATGGAGGTCTATCAATCAGCTTTTGTTTTAGTACCCTGAGTATCATAGAACCTTGGTATTCTAAAAATAGCTTGCAAGTACTGAAAGAAATGAGTCAGGCTTTAAGCCGAAGCAAGAGGGTAGTGGCTTGAATATTGCTGGTATAACAGTTTTAAATACATTAATTGCTAGCACCATTGCTTCTGCAATTACTGTAACACAAGAAGTTAAGACAGCTACTTTTGTTAATTATTTAGCAAAAAAAAAAATGTTACTAATGTGTTAAATATACAAGAAGATTTAGATAGGCATTTGGAAGAACAGATTGATGCTCTTTATCCTATTCAAATTATTGGAACGAGGTTCAGAATTTAAGGTTAAGAAGCCATCTTAAGTGACAGGGCAAATTCCACTGGATTCATTTTAGTTCTACAATTTACAATGGTAGTCATTATAATTAGGAATAAGTTTAATTCTTTGTATACCTTGGATATTAGCCCTCTATCAGATGTAAGGTTGGTGAAGATCTTTTCCCAATCTGTTGGTTCCCGCTTTGTCCTGTTGACCGTATCCTTTGCTTTACAGAAGCTTTGCAGTTTTATGAGATCCCATTTGTCAATTCTTGATCTTAGAGCATACGCCATTGGTGTTCTGTTCAGGAACTTTTCCCCTGTGCCCATGTGATCAAGGCTTTTCCCTATTTTCTCTTCTATTAGTTTTAGTGTAGCTGGTTTTATGTGGAGGTCCTTGATCCACTTGGAATTGAGCTTTGTACAAGGAGATAAGTATGGATCAAATTGCATTCTTCTACAAGTTGACCTCCAGTTGGACCAGCACCATTTGTTGAAAATGCTGTCTTTTTTCCACTGGATAGTTTGAGCTCCTTTGTCGAAGATCAAGTGACCATAGGTATGGGGGTTCATTTCTGGGTCTTCTATTCTATTCCATTGATCCTCCTGACTGTCTCTGTTCCAATACCATGCTGTTTTTATCACTATTGCTTATAGAAGAATAGGCGGAAGGATTGTGGGCCCTAAGGAGATAGGAACTGCACAGGAAGATCAACAGAGTAAACCAACCTGAACCCTTGGAGCTCTCAGAGACTGAATCACCACCCGTGGAGCATACCTAGTCTACACAGATCTACCTCCATGGGCTGGACCTAGGCCTCCCTGCACATATGTTGTAAATGTGCAGCTTGGTTTTCATGTAGGTCTCAAATATCTGGGGTGGGGGCTATCCCAAAACATGCAGCCTGTATATGGAGTATGGTCTTCTAGCTGGGTGCCTCATCTGGCCTCAATGAGAGAGGAAGCACCTAGCCTCTCAGAGACTTAAAGTGGCAGGGTGGGGATACAGGAGGAGGGGGTACTCAGAAAACAAGAGATGGGGAAGGATTGTGGGAGGGGGTGACTGGGACGGGTTATAAAGTGAATAAGCAAAAAAAAAATAAAATTAAAAAAGGAAAAAAAAAGGAATAAGTTTAATGACACTTACAGTGTATTTGGCATAATTCTAACACCTCTTGGGATGTTATAATGATACATAGGGAGCTTATGAATTTCAAGAATGCTACTCTGCTGAGTGTTGATGCAGTATATACTGCAGGTAAAATTACCCATGGCCTGAGGTCAGTATTTCTATTTTGGTCAAGCTTCAAGAATGGCATATATAGCATGATCTCTTTTTGTCCTGGGAATAATTTTATTCCTGCCATTGTGTTAAAGATTTTCTTCAACAACATCAGCATGTTGGCAGCCATGTACATGGCTTGAACCTGAAAATGGACCCCCAGACAGAGTTATTAAATTCACAGGCTGACAAGCCAAGGATGGGTAAGATTCTGCATAGAGTCTTACCAACCTAAGACAGAAGTTCATTGCCTTTGATAATGCATATTCCATGATGCGTAAGGAAGGCATTCTTATCAGAATGACCTAAGACAGGCTCAATCTTGTTAATGAAATAAAAAAGGGGGAGAGGAAGAGAGCCTTTGGGGCTGCTTGGCAAGAATCTTACATGGGCTAAGGACAAGGAAATGGGCTACTTGGCAGGAATATGACATTGGCCAAATGACAAGGAAGTAGGCTTTAGGCAGGAATCTGACATTAGGCTAGAACAAAGAAGTAATCTCAGGCAGGAACCTAAATATTAGGCTAAAACAAAGAAATAATTTCAGACAGGAATCTAAATTTTAGGCTAGAACAAGGAAGGAGGCTTCAGACATGAAAGTGACCTTGGCGTAGGACAGGGAAGTAGACTCAGATACTTTGGTCATCCTGATAAGCCCTTAGAAACAGTGATCACAGGAGTATTCATGTAATTGGGTTTAATGCCTTGCTTTTCCTTTGACTATTTGTGTTTATTGTATTGCTTGTTCCTTGACTATTTGCATCTATTGTATTGCTAGACCCTCAACCTAGAACTGACTTTAATACATGCATGTAATCAAAATGGTATAAAAGTATAAAGGAGGAGGGGACATGGGATAGGGGGTTCTAGGGAGGGGAAATGGGGAAAGGGGGTGACATCTATATTATAAATAAATAAAATATCCAATAAAAGAATAAAGGAAGGGGGTAGCAAAAAAAAAAAAAAAGAAGAACTTATCTGTCTTATTTGCTGTGGTATTCCAGTTACTTAGTCTGTTGCATGCATAGGAGTTAGTGAATATTAAAAAACATTGATTGAATGATTTGTGTGAATAAATATATGTAGAATACCTTTCCATTTGTCATGTCTTCTGAAAAGTTTCTGATATGAAAAGATGACAAAATATAAGAGTTTTGCCATTAAGGACCTTTATCTGTAGTAAAATACAATATGTAAACCACTCACTTTTCCATATGGCAAATATTTATTAAGAGACTACTTGGTGCCAAGCACAAAAGTCTAGGAAAACAAAAAGACCCATACCCCACACAAAGCTCATTTTAAAAACTTGGCTGTTATCTATTAGAAAGGCCCAAGAATATTTGTTTTAAATTCTGATGCCTAGACTGTAATTTTCTACATTCCCTAAAGTTTTTGATTGTAATTTCTCCAGCTAGCTATCTCTGTTTAAAGCTGAAGAGCTCCTTTGAATTTACACCCATGTTACCAGTCGTAACAGAAGTCCAGTATGGTGGTATAGCTCATTTATTCCCAGCACTCAGGAGCCAGAGACAGGCACATCTCTGAGTTCAAGCCCAGCTTGGTTTACTTATATAGCTAGTTTCAGGACAACCAAGGCTAAAGAAAAAAACCCTGTCTCAAAAAAAAAAAAAAAAAAAAAAAAACAGTAAGAAAATATCAAGGGCACTGGAGCAAGGAATGTTTGTGAAGATAAATATAGAAATGCTGAGTATGAATTGTACACTAAATAAGAGATATTTGGGCTAGTTGTGATGAAAATGAGAATGATACCATGGAAAACATGATCAATATACTTTCTTTCATACAAAAAGTATTAGTAAGAGTAAAAATACTGACAAATTTAATTAGAACCCCAAACATTAGACTTCATTGTGCTTTAAGAAGGTAGCTATACATTAATTGTCAAATTACAGTGTACTAAGGAATAATCTGAGATATTTGCAGAAATGTAAATATCTACTCAGTGTGCCTGAGTGGAGCAAAACATTCTGCACTTCTTAGAATTTTCTCAGAAGATTCCCATGATAGTGGCTAATTTAACATACTGGAAATGGTAGACCTTTCAGGACACATGGAGAAATATTTCCCTGCAAATGTAACTATTTATGAAATAGCTTATTAGTTACGTTGCCATCTCTTTAATGGTAATGCACAATAGAAAGAAGTTAAAGAAGAAAGATTTATTTTGGTTTACAGTTTTGAAAAATTTCAGTCCATCATGGTTTGGCAGGAATGACAGTAGTTGTGTTTCAGAATGCATTCATACCACAACAGCTTAGGAAGCACAAAGTATCCGGGATCCTGGAGCAATCTAATAAACTTCAAAACCTAACCCTAATGACCTACTCCTAAACCCACAAAGCCTTACATTGTAAAGGTTTCACAGCCTCTTAAAAAGGGTGCAGAACAATCATTAAAAATATGAGCTCATGAGGGACATTTCAGATTCAAATCATAACAAGGAAATATTAACTGGAAATTAAAACCATAAGACAAATCAAAGAACATGTCATTTCAACTAGAGAACTTGAAACCCTCTTCATTCAGAAATGATCACTTCATAGAAACCTTTCTCCTTCGATAATTTTTCTCTACAGGAATAAAGATGGTCAATAAAATGAACACTTATAGGGCCAAAGAGGTGGCTCAGTGTTTAAGAGTACATGTTGCTCTTATAGAGGACTAGGGTTAGCTTGTCAGCACCCACATGCCAGCACACAACCAGATGTAATTCCAATTCAAAGGAAACTGACTCCCTCTTCTGGTCTCTGTAGGCACTGTACTCACATGGTATACAGACATAGACAAACAAGCAAAACATTTATACACATCCAGGAGAAGAAATTCTTTGTAAAAGGCATATCCTCCATATGAAGAAGAATGAAATTGGATCCATATCTATCATTTTGCATGAAAACTAACTTCTTTTAATTTATTTATTTGCTCACTTTACAACCCAATATAAACCCCTCCTCTCCTCCCAGTCCCCCTCACATAAATCCTCCCCCACTTCACTTTCCCCTTCTTTAAGAGGAAGCCCACTTATGGGTGTCACCCTTTCACTTCAAATTCCCCCTTCACTGCACATCAATTGCTGCTGGACTAGGGACATCCTCTCCCACTCAAGTCAGATCGACAGGCAGGCAGACAACAGGCTCAGTGTCAGGCCCTGCTCCAATTCTTGAGGGAGCTGTATGAATACCAAGCTGCTCATCTGCTATATATGTGCAGGAAGCCTAGGTCCTGACTGTGTTTGTTCTTTGGTTGGTAGTTCAGTCTCTGGGACTCCCAAGGGTCCAGGTTAGTTGATCCTGCTGTTGTTTCTGTGGAGTCTCTGTCTTCTACAAGTCCCTCAGTCCTCCAAAAACTTCCATAAGATTTCCAAGCTCCATCTAATGTTTGGGAGTCACTCTCTGCATATCTTTTTATAGGTTACTGGAAGAAGCCTCTCAGAAGATAGTTAAGCTAGATTCCTGTCAGTAGGCATAACAGAGTATCATTAATACTGGCAGGGATTTGTTCTTGGCCATGGGATTGGTCTCAATTTGGGGCAGTTATTGGTTGGCCATTCCCTCCAACTCTGATCCATCATTGTCCCTGCACATTTTGTAGGCAGGGTACATTTTGGATTGAAGTTTTTTTGGGGGGGAGGTGGCAGGTTGTTGTCCTTATCCTTCCACTGGGAGTTGGGCCTGGCTATAGGAAGTGACCATTTCAGAATCTATATCCTCCCACTGCTAGAAGTCAAAGCTGAGTTGCCTCCTCCATAGAGCCTCTGGGACCTCTCCCCATCCCAGGTCTCTGGCAGATCCTACAGATTGCCCCTCCTCTCACCACCAATTTACCTTCTGTCTTCCCTGCTCTCTCAACATGATATGTCCCCTTGCTCTGCTCCCCTCCTAATTCCCTCTTTCACCTAGTTCTATCCTTCCTTTGACTTCTGTTATTTATTTTCTTTCCCCTTCTGAGAAACATTCAACAATCCTCCTTGTTATTTGGCTTCTTTGGGTCTGCTAATTATAGCATGGTTATCCTGTACTTTATGGCGAATATCCAGATAACATGAGTACATATCATCCTTTGGGGGATGCATTACCTCACTTAGGATGATATTTTCTCGTTCCATCTATTTTATTAATTCATGATGCCATTGTTTTTAATGACTGAGTAGTATTCCATTATGTAAATGAATCACATTTATTTTATTCATTCTTCACTTGAGGGAGATCTAGGTTTTTTCCATTTTCTCTCTATTGTGAATAAAGCTGCTATGAACATAGTTGAATAAGTGTCCATGTAGAATGGTAGAACACCTTTTGAGTATACCCAGGAGTGGTATAGCTGGGTCTAGAGGTAAAACTATTCTCAATTTTCTTTTACAAATGTAGGTGCCCTTGCACTTATGGCATAGATGTTAAGAACTGAGATGTCCTCTTGGTGGAGTTTTACTTTGATGAGTATGAAGTGTCCTTCCCTGTCTCTTTTAATTGCTTTTGGGTTGAAAGTCTATTTTCTTAGATAATAGAATGCCTACTTCTGCTTGTTTCCTGAGCCTGTTTGCTTGGATAACCCTTTTATAGCCTTTTACTCTGAGGTAATGTCTGTCTTTGTCACTGAGGTGTGTTTCTTGTATAAAGCAGAATGATGTGTCCTGTTTATGAATCCATTCTGTTAGACTGTGTCTTTTTACTAGGGAATTGAGTTCATTAATTTTGAGAGTTTTTAATGACCAATGATTGTTACTTTGTGTTATTTTGATGTTGATGTTATATGTAGGTGTGTGTGTATGTGTGTGTGTGTGTGTTTCTTTTCTATGAATTTTAATGGTATGAAATTATTTCTTGTGTTTTCTTGAGTGTAGTTAGCCTTATTGGGTTGGAGTTTTTATTCTAGTATCCTCTGTAGTGCTGAGTTAGTGGGAAAGTATTGTTTAAATTTGGAATTGTTAAAATTGTTAAAACCATGAAATATCTTGGTTTCTCCATCTATGTAATTGAACGTTTTGCTGGGTAGAAGAGTTTGGGCTGGCATCTGTGGTCTCTTAGGGTCTGCAATACCTGTCAGGCCTCTTCTAGCTTTTAGAGTTTCAGATGAGAGATTGGTATAATTCTAATAGATTTGCATTTATATTTTGCTTGGCTTTTTCCCCTTGCAACTTTTAAAATTCTTTCTTTGCTTTGTATACTTAGTGTTTTGATTATCATTTGGTGGGAAGAGTTTCTTTTCTGGTCCATTCTGCTCAGTATTCTGTAAGCTTCTCATACCTTTATAGGCATCCCTTTCTTTAGATTTGGGACATTTTCTTCTATGATTTTGTTGAAGATGTTTTCTGAGACTTTGAGCTGGGAACCTTCTTCTATTCCTATTACTCTTAGGTTTGGTCTTTTTATAGTGTCCGAAATTTTCTGGATGCTTTGTGTCATGAAATTTTTAGATTTTGCCAAACAAGGGAGTCTTTAATTAAGGGGAGAGAAAAGAGGGAGGTTGCTATAGAAAGAGAGATGGAAAGAGGATAAAATACAAGAATGTCTCAAATTTTCATAATAATTCATATTATTACCCAATACCTAAAAACACATATGATATAAAAGAGTGTATTTGTGCACATATATGTATATCTGTATATAGTAGAAATGAAATTTCCCTACCTGGGCATACAATGTTCCCTCAAAAAGCTATAGACTAACAAAACCCCCAAAACTAAGCATAAGAAGTTCCCTTTCAAGTTGTTGGTCAGGAGAGTTCAGAGACTTCCAAAATATTATTGCTGCTGTTCTTGGTTGCGTTCTAGGTATTGAAGGTAAGTACTTATTGTTAAAGACACCATGCACTTCACACATAGTGCCCTTCAGAGATGGGACCTGGAGGATCTGATGTGAAAGCTTCCTTCCTGAGGATTAAATTTCAAAGTACCAGAAGGTACTAAGCAAGTTTCCAAGGGAATGAAGCCACCAATAGTCCTCTTAAGATTTGATGCCTGTGAACTGAAACAATGACCAGCGTGGATCTGTGTTTTGGCCTTGCTGGTAGGATGTCTGGAACAATACCCATATACTGCTTGGGGAGGCAAAATGCAGGAGCACTAGGCTGCATTACTTCCTTACCATTGGGGTGCAGGGCACATGAAACACCAACATACCTTTGGTTGGGAAGGGTGAAATGCAGTCTAAGATAGGGGTCCCAGAGTGTGTTTCTCCAGGTGAGGCTGTAGAACTCAAACTCCTGTGGACACAGATCCTGCTGGGAACCTCAAGGAGTTGGAAACAGGGGCTCCCATCTTCCTATGTGCTCAGATGCCTCTGAGGATCATGAGGAGTTGGGAACAGGCCTGTGGGCCTGTGGTGAGCCCAGGGCGGAGGAATCCAGCTTAGCTCCATGTAAGTGCAGGAATATGGAGGGACCGTCTATGAGACACTTAGGTGCAGCTCTGTATGAGGAAGGCCTCCTCTGTGGCTGTCGTTGATGAAGGACATAGTCCTTGCTTGTCCAACAGCTTTATTCATGGCAGATGAGGATGCACATGACTTACTCAGGGTGAACTAGAGATTAAATTCCCTTTGCAGGAAGGGATCCCCAGGAAGGGATGCTCATTGGCTAAACATTCAGGGTCCCTAGCTACCTCATTAACATGGAGAAATCTAGGCTCTATGCTAAGTGACTGCTTGTCATGATCCTCTTAGTAGGCTGTTGTGGTCGTGCTCCAGGACAGGAGTCTGGGTTGGGAGCTAGTCTGAACTACTGCTGTTCTCAATTATGACTTTTATCAGGGCTCTGAACTTTCCTACTACCTTACCAGTTCCGTCTGGTGGCAATGTCCACTGCCCCACAGACCAGCAAGGCCTGACACTAAGAACAATAGTGGCACATATATCTTATCAGAAACCAACAGCTCCATAATTAAGACTCAGTTAACAAGAAAAAAATCATATTTGGTACTAGAAAACCTAGGCAACTACCCAGGTCTGGTGTTGTCATGGATCCTGGAGGAGAACCTACAACCATGTTCGCAACTTTACCAAACTAGCAGAATTCCAAACTGCATTGCAAATATTTATCCATATACCCATAGATAATTGTAGCTCTTACACCTCATCAAAAAATTTTCTCTTTTAAATAGACAGAAAATCATTATCAGTCAAAATGGAGCTAATAATCATGTGGTGTCTAGCTCCAACTTATATACCAAAAACAAAATTTCTTTGCCTAAGGGTCAGGGAGACCAGAGAAGAAGGTGTAAGGACGATGGTAAGAGCTTGAGGAACAGGATGTCTACAGTGAGACTGTTTCCTAGAAATATCAGGGAAGCTTCACTCGTGATTCCTCAACAATATGGCTGCCTAAACAAGACCTGCACAAGTATAACAGTACACGCTAATGTGGAAAGGGGAAATCTCATGGAGTATCACCCCTAGAAAAAGAACTACAGACAATGAAGGAATGGTGGAGTATGGAAGAAATAGTCTTCCACAGGGAAAAAGCCCTCCCTCAATTGGTCATACCAAGTGGTCAGTTCTGAAATGATATACGTACAAGTAACATTATATGGACTGCTCAGGTCATATTGATGTATCTAGGAATATATTATGTCAAATAATTGTTAATTATATTAAATTATAATATATCATACATATTAAAGAAAAAGAGGTCATGAGTTTAAGAGAGAGAGCAAGGGGATGCATTTGGGGTTGATAGAAGAAAAGCCAAGAGGAGAAATAATGTAATTATACTTTAACTTCCAAAATTCTTTTAAAAATTATTTTTTAAAATAAGGCAAACTGAGGAAGTATCTTTTAAAACATGAAACAAAATGAAGAGTTTCACTTCTGTTGCATGATGACAGCAGCCTTTCTTGTGCTTCAAAGCCATTCCAACTTGAAATCCAATCTTCAGAAAAAAATATTTTTAGAGATAGTTCCTTTCTAATCCTTGATCCTGATCAGAAAACAGTCTTGCACTGCTACAATTCAATCTGGTGCAAGGAGTGACTGTTAAGACGTATACACATTTAAAAAATTAAAACATAAGTGAAGCCACAGGATCCCACTTATACCTTCAAAAAACTACTTAAGTGCTGTTTTCCTCAATATGCATCTGCCAAATAGAAAGTCTAGCAAAGTAGTCATCCAAATTTACCCTGAGCTGTCACATTTAATCCTCATAGAAATTCTATCACAAAAGTATTAAATCTATTATAGAGGTCAAGAAACAGAAGCTTGCAAATGTTAAATAACTTGAAAAGCTATGTATCTAACCTAAAGCAAGGTTGGACTAGGAATATATGTGGTTTGGTCACAAAGCTTTGCATTATTTTCATTTTGTAAATGTTTCCATACAAATAATAGATTTCCTGGGCCTGCAGGAAGTGATTGGTGTGTAAGCAAGAGGGTGTGATTTCTACCTCCAAAACATATATAGAAACACATGTGGCAGAGTGACATACACCAAGAATCTGAAGACAGAGGAGGTAGAAACTCATGAATCCCTGGAGTTCACTGGCCAAACAACTTAGACTAAGCAAAAAACTCCATGTCCCAGTCAGAGATCCTGTCTCAATACACTCAAAGCACTCAATACACACAAAGATCTCCCGAGTTAAAAATTAGCCCAGAATGGACATTTATGTTAAAGTACCTATTAATATCTCCTTTAAATTACTTAAAGGTATAATTGCTAGGTTTTTTTCTTGTTTCATTTAATTGTTTCTGCAGCAGGAACTTAGGAATGTATTCAAGGACAGTGGCTCTCACAGTACAATCCGAGGACTAAAACATAAACATCCCCTGAAACTTGTTAGACATGTAAGTTCTCAGAACTCTAGACAGAATTACCAAATCAGAATCATCAGTGGGTGGAATAGGCCTACTGATTTGTATTTGAACAGAACTTAAACTATTTCTTTTGTATTATTTTACTATATTTTGTTTTATGTATATGTGTGATTTGCCTATGTATACAGATATGCACAAAATGCATACAGTGCCTCACAGGCCTGGCTTCAGAATCCCAGAACTGGAGTTATAGACATTTGTGGAGCTGCCATGTGAGTGCTGGGAACTCTGGAAAAGAAGTAAAGTGGAAGACTAAGGTCCTAGGAAGAGAAAAAAGCACTCTCAACTGCTGAGTCATCTCTCTAGTGCCTTGTGGGATTTCTGATATATGTTCAGATTTGAGAACCATTGTTCTCTGGACCACCTCCAATTTAAACCCAGCTGTAAAGTAATCATCCTGCGAAGAACAATGGCTCAGATTGAACTGATTCAATTGTTTCTCTTGATTAAAATCCAATAGTGGAATACAATTAGAGATTTATCTTCTCAAAAATAAGATGAGGCTTTGGGAAAGGCTCAATTCAAGTACCAGCAATTTGTCTCATAAAATCTTAACAAAATTATCTGACCTTAATCCACTCCTTCAAAAAAAAAAAAAAAAAAAACTCCCCTAAGGGTCATGTATTGATTTCCTTTACATTTAAGTGCATAGAATAACTTAATGCTTCTTGTCATTTCTCTTGCAAAGTAAAGACTTCTCATTTCTTAACAGTGCTCCAGTTCACTTCTCATACTAACCTATGCTCCACTGTAGCTTCTAGCATCAAATTTCTACAAGAGATTTGTATTTTCAAGCCCAGTTTATAGCCTTTTAGTTATTCCTATACCTAACCTTGATTTTCAGCTGGTCTCATGAATAACCAGAAAACTCATTTTCTTTTAAAAAGTATTTTAAACAGTTTTATCCCTCCATATATCTTGATCATACTCACCCATTACTACTTTTTCTTTCCATACTCCTACTTTCACTGAACCCTTTCTCCCCAAAGAGCCTGTCTTTCTTTCCCTCCCCCCTCTCAATTTAGACTTCCTCACTTTGTATTAGTGTTTTACCTGCAGGTGTATATATGTGTACTATATGTGTGCTTGGTGCCTACAGAGGTCCAAAAAGGCACTGTCCTGGAATGGGAGTTGAAGATGGTTGTGAGTCACCACTGGGGATACTGGAAACTGAAACCACATTCTCCACTAGAGAAACAAATGTTCTATTAACTGCTGAGTCTTATCTCCAAACCCTACTCCCCACCAACCTGATGCCCACCCCCTTTTAAAACTATTTGTTATTTTTCATTAGGGTTGGTTACCTGAACATAGATGATGGGTCATTTACAGAGAGCATAGACAATTTCACGGTGTCTATATCACTAAAGAAAAAATGATACCCCCTTCCCTCACCCAGCAACCATTACCTGCTAGGGGTTTTCCGGAGAAGGGTGGGACCTCATGAGCTATTCTTCACCCTTCCATGATGGAATGTTAAGGTACCTAATCATCTACAAGTAACTATAGCTGGTGTGAGTTTCTAAGTGCAAAGAGCACATCATGTTCAGAAGACTGTGTTTCTCAGGACTCCTCCCTGTCCCCTGACTTTTACAGTCTTTTTTGTGATGTTCACAGCCCAGAAGGGATTGATACTGATGTCCCATTTAGGAATGAGCATTTCTTGTTCTCAGCACACTGGTCAGTGATAAGTCTCTGCAGTGACTGCCACCCACCAGCAGTTATTTTCATTCTCATCTCTGCACCCTTGCTTAATTTGCTTTCTTTTTTGGGAATCCCACCGCCACCTCCATCCCCTACCTTGCTTCCTCTTGTGACTGAAGTTTTACTATGAATTTTAATGTCCATCTCAAACACTATTTCTACTCTCATGCAAATTTTCTCCTGTAGTCAAAACTATGTCTCTGAGGATAAACTATTTACCATGTTAGTGATCACCAGCAGGTTTGTTGACGTTGATGAGCCTCAGCCTACTCTTCTGTAACATGAAGCTAATGCAATCCTGATTGAGAAGGGTTCTTTCTTTGTACCTGGCTAAATGACATGGTTCTGTAGGTAAAGCTCTTGCTGCCTTGTACTTGTCTCACAAACAAGTTCTCAAACACTCCCAGCTACATTGACCTCTCTCTTTGCTTTACTACTGTATCAGTCATTTGTATAATATAATCTGCTACTCTTCTGAAAATCTTAAATCACTTCAGCTCCAAATAACAAAACTTCTGGGCATTCACAGCATACTGTGATGGAAAGTTGTGTATCAGACTTAATGTGGTAATTTATAGTCACAATTCAGAGGCACTAAAATACAGTATATTATTTAGGCTATATAGTGAAGGTGCATATAAAACATGAACACATTATGCTGAAACTTAGGTCCAATATATAACACATTTAAGTACAGAATAATAAATTAGCAATATCAATGGTCCCTTATTATCTACTGCTTTGTAGCATCACTCATTATGTGATATAGCTGGAACTATATTAGGATATCACAAAATCAGGGTTGGGATTATTTGACTTCAGTTGTAAGCAACTGACAGGGGTACATAATCTCTAAGGGAAATTTTTAAAAAGTCATACACCAGTATTTCATTTTTCTGACTCAAAGAAAATGTTTAATTTGTAACACATTTCTAATAGCTGAAGTTTACATTTGTAGCTGAAAACCTTGAACTATATCAGAGGGGAATTAAGTTAGCATTTCCTTCTCATCCCAAAGAGAACGTCGAAGATAATTTAATCTTTTCTCAAAGACTAAAGGCCATCATGACAAATGACAGTTACCATGCTGTCAATACAGCTCATAGTCTCTGTTTAGGCTTCTCTCGCTGCTTCTTATTATTGACAACCCATACTGCTGCTGCCACAAGCTCGCCTCTAACATTTTTCTTCCCCAGTCTATTTTCCAGCATCTCAACCCATTAACCAAGCATATTAACTATGTTTTAAAATAAATGAAATAACTCAGGGGATGGAACCCTCAGAATGTCACAATAACTACATGTAATTTTATGCAGCAAATTTCAAATCATGGCCTTTAAAATTCTCTCTTACTAACTTTTGGGTTCAATGCTACAAGTAAAGAAGAGAGGCAATTAGAGGAAAGTTCAGCATTGTAGGGATTTAACATACTTCATATTTTTTGGACTTTAGGGATATTTAAAGTAGTTTCCTTTGCATTGAATCTTTCACAATGCTGTTTCTGTATCTAGACAGAAACAACCCCAAGACCTAAATGAAGTCTCACTACAGTGTATAAGCAGAAATAATTTGTTCTCCTCAAAGAGTAAGATTATAGGAAGACAGTGGTTGGGGCTCAGAGATGGCGCAGAGTGTAAAGTGCCTGCCCTGCAAGCATGAGAGATGCAGTTCTGATCTCCAGAAGCCCCACAAAAAGACAGTGGACTATATAGTCAGTTTGCCTGTATTCCCGAAATGTGAGAGATAGAGATCAGAAATCACTGCATTTCCCAACAAGCTGGCTAGCTATACTAGATGAAATGATGAAAGTGTTAGGTTTGACTACAGCAAGAGACTCTGCCCCAATAATATTTAAGGCAGAAAGCAATCTCAGAAGATACTTAACATCAGTTTCAACCTCAGGCCTTTACAATCACAGGCATACAAGTGTACATGTACACAACTATGCACATGAATACATATATATAGCACACATATCTATCTCTATCTCTATCCACATCATACATATATACATATATATACACATGTGATGTATATATATATATATATATATATATATATATATATGTGATATATATATCACATCATACACACATGAACAGACACCACACAAACATATATATATATACATATATGAATATATGATATTGTAAAACTTAAAAAATTTAAAAATAAAATAAAAAAGAAACATAATACTTGGAGGCCTAAAATTACAATCATTATATACTAAAATTAAAATTTCACAATCTGGCGGGCGGTGGTGGCACACGCCTTTAATCCCAGCACTTGGGAGGCAGAGGCAGGCGGATTTCTGAGTTCGAGGCCAGCCTGGTCTACAGAGTGAGTTCCAGGACAGTCTGAGCTACACAGAGAAACCCTGTCTCAAAAAACCAAAAAAAAAAAAAAAAAAATTCACAATCTGAAATGAGATGTGGATAGGTATTTAACTCATAATGGGAAAAGTATTCTGGAGTAGAGAGATTTCATGAGAACTTTTCTCTGTATTAGGTTTGACATTTACGGATCAACTAAACTTTTTATTCAACTAAAGAAAGCCAGACCAAAGTATCCTTCACTTTGCTTTATGTTGTAGATGAATTACTATTTCTCTGGGACACAAAATCAGTGTGAAAGTTTACTGTCATCTTCTAGGCTTCAGCAACATGTTAGTACTGAGGATGATTTCATTTCTGAGTGTTCAGAAAACACTTATGTGGCATGTGCTTGTTAGATTTTCTTGTCACATCTAGCACAGTGACTAGATCATATTAAGCACTCAATAAAAGCTTGGAATCGATGGACATGTAAATGCATCAGATTTATAATTTTTTGCCTTGTTCTTCTAGTTATAGCCAATTGGGAATCAAAAAATAGAAGTAGATTTAATAAGCCACAAACCTATCATTTACAAAGCTATTTGTATTAGCTATGACTTCCATTGCTAATTGCATTCTATGTAGGAAATATCCAACAATGGCATGGAGAGAAGACAGCAGATCAAATGAGAAAAAGCAAGTGGGAAAAGCAGTAATTACTCTGAAGTAGAATTAATTGTCCCAAATCCATTGCCTTCGGCTTCAGTTCACATAAAACTGTTTCTGCTCTCTTTTTGACTATACTATGTATGTCAGTCCCACTACCAGAAAACAAAGAAAAGCAAATCCTTTTTACTTCCTGCCATGTGTAGGCGATGCACATATCCAGTAAGTGGCTTAGATGCCCTCATGAAAAACCTGTTCCAGCTGTGAATTTAATTTGCTATATGTGGGGCTATACAGAAACAGTTCCTGGGCTGGAGAGATGGCTCAGTCATTAAAGGCTGGTTGTTAAGTCTTACAACTAGAAGGACAAAGGAGAATTCCTAAGAGTAGGGTCATTATCTTTTCCTGTGATTTTCTCTGACAATGCCTATTAATTTATGACATGAAAACATGGAGTGGTTTAGATTGTTCATACGTCCCTTTTGAATATATACCAATTACAGAGGAATTTAACTGTATTAGGTAAATGTTTCCATACATTGGACAATATAAATTCAGGAACCATAGGGGCAAAGTCCTTCAAGATTTTTTAAACAAAATTTATGATAAATTCATCAATTCCCTCAAATATCAAAGACACTAAAATATTCTATTTTTGCTTGTAGAGATCACATAAAATATTTTAAAACATTTTATTTCATTTTAATCAGTAGAAAATGGCATGAAAGAGGAAAAAAAGAGGAAAGTGACTTCCTATTTGTCCCACCTTTTCTCCAAACTTTCTTTAAAACAAAACAAAACAATCACTATTGAGTTGGGGTGTAGCTCTACTATGTTTACCTAGCATTCACATGGCTCTGGCTTCATTTCTCAGCAGCTCCAGAAACTCACACTATTAATCTTGTAAATATCCACACAGAAAGGAAAATAATAAAACAAAGGGACAACTTAGCGCCTAGGTGAAGATATTTGCAATACACATATTTGATAATGTGTTAATCTCCAAAATATATGAGAGATCCAAATAAATCAATTAACAATAAAAATGATACCTAATAATAAATTGGCAAAGACATACAATAGACATACAAATGGATAAGAGGTGTATAAAAAAGTGTTCCATAGCATGCATTATCAGGTAAATGCTAAATAAAACCACAATAACAATATGACCTCATATCTGATGAAAAGTTCATTATAAAATGATGAAAAATAAGTTTTGGGAAGGATGAAGAATGACAGGCAGTCTTGTGCACTATTGATTAGAATATGAATTATTAGATTAGTGATTCTCAAACTTCCTAATGCTTTGGCCCTGTAATATAGTTCCTCATATTGTGGTGTGCCCCAACCATAAAATTATTTCCATTGCTACTATATAACTGTACTTTTGCTACTGATATAAATCATAATGCAAATATCTGATATGTAGGATATCTGATATATGACCACAAAGGGTCATGACCACAGGTTGAGAACTACCATACTAGATCTGTTCTAGAAATCTACACGGATGAAAAGGATGACTGAGTAGTCACATGGAAGTTCTTTAAAAATAGAGCCATCTGAAGATCTTGAGTCTTGAGGATATATCCACTGACAATGAAGTAATTGACTTGAAAAGCATTCTGTTCCTCCATGATTAGCACAGTGCTCTTCATGAGAGCCAAAGTACAGACCCAAAGTAAGTGTACTATGTGAAGCAAGACAAACATAGAAAAGTGATTGCTGAATGACCTCATAGTCATGGAGAATCTAATGTGAAAGAAGAAACTTTGCCATTCTCTTTAAACAATTAGTATAATACCAGTGGACATCTTATTTTTGATAAAGAAGAGAGAAATACCAAGAAGACTGGAAGAAATACAGCATCTTAAATGAGTGGTGTAGGTCAAACTGGATGGCTGATAGATTTATACTTATCATCCTGAGCAATGCTTAACTGCAAATAGATAAAAAGACCTCAACATAAGACCAGATAAACTGAACCTGGTAGAAAAGAAAGTGGGGGTGTATCCTTGAATACATTGGCACAGGAGACAACTTTCTAAACAGAGCACTGATAGCACAGGGACTAAGGTCAATAATTAATAAATGGGACTTCATAAACCTGAAAAGCTTTTGTATGCAAATGATACCATCACTTGGACAAAGTGGCAGACTACAAAGTGGGAAAATATTTTTACCAAACCTACATCCAATATAGGACTAATATCCAAAATATATGAAGAACTCAAGAAACTAGTTATCAAATAAACAAATAATCCAATTAAAACTGGGGTATATATATAAACATTATTTCAACAGAAGAATCTCAAATGACAGAGAAACAACATTCATCATTAGTGGTCAAGTAAATGCAAATCAAAACTACTTTGAGATTCCATCTTATACCAATTAGAATGGCCAAGTTCAAAAACACAAGTGACATCTCATGCTGGGAAGGATGCAGAGTAAGGAGAACATTCCTGCATTGCTGGCGGAGTAGTGTATAGCCACTATGGAAATCAGTGTGGTGGTTCCTCAGAAAGTTGAGAATTAATCTACTTCAAGATCTCATTATACTACTCTTGGGCATATACCTAAAGAATGCTTCTCCCTACCACAAAGAAACTTGTTCAACTCTATTCATTGCTGCTCTATTCATAATACCCAAGCACTGTAAACACCATAGATGCTTGTCAATGGATGAATGGAAAAAGAAAATGTGGTACATTTACAGAATGGCATATTACTCAACTATTTTAAAACAAGTCAGGAAATTCATATGTATATTGAGGGAGCTAGAAAAGATTCATCCCGAGTGAGGTAACCCAGACCTAGAAAGATAAATATGGAACATATTAACTTATATGTCAAGGTTGGCTGTTAAGTCTTTGATAAGCAAGCTACAGTTTGTATAACCACAGAGTTCAGGCGCAGAGTAAGTGAATGGGGAGTGGGGAATAGGTCTCCCTAGGAAGGGGAAATAGACTAGATATTTAGGATGAATGAGGAGGGGCATGAATGGGAGGATTCAACTGGAAGTGGAGGAAGTAGGGAGCAAGAGAAAAATATGGGGAAAACCAGCCGAAACTGAGGGCCATCAGAGAGGTCATATGGAAAACTAATGCAATAGAAGCTTCACAAAATATAAACATATATAAAGGTGATCTTAAAGAAGGAACAGGAAAGACAGATCCCCAAGTGGGCATCTCTTATCATCAAGTGAAGCTCCCAGTGCCAAGAATGGGTTACATCTAATTGAATTGCTGATTAACCCAGCTACAAAGTCTTTGATCTACAATGGATGTCTATGAGTTGTGCTACTGCAATAGTGACACAAAGCTTATGGGAGTAACCAACTACTACCTGGCTGGTTTTAAGTCCCATTCGATGAGCCAACACTGCTCAGGAACCCAGTGGAAAACCGAATACTTCTGTTCTGCTTAAGTAGTGATCACAACCCATGGGTTAGACATTTACACTACAGTTCATAAGAGTTGCAAATCATGTTTACAAAGTAGCAGTGAAACAATTTTGTGGTTGGGGGAGTTCACCAAAACATAAATAACTGTATTAAAGGATCGTAGCATTAGGAAGATTGAAAACCACTGTTTTGAAGAAACTTAGGCATAAATGGCTCCTATTAATACTCTGCTATACTCACAGATCAGGTTTTGCTCACACACATCATCATTAGAGAATCTTCTTTTTTCAATGGATGAGAACAAATACAGAGAGCCAAAGATGAACAATGTGCAGAGGGAGAGAGGTACCTTGAATGCTCAGTATTAAATAGAATGTGTCCAGAGCATTTTTTTCCCCTGTGAGCAAGCACATGCAGGATTCGAACTCGGTCAGGAGAGACAGATGGGCGCCTCGGACTCCAGAGCGTGGCGACTGCAGAGGTGCGCCACTGCTGGCTGGCTGTCCAGAACATTCTTAAACCCATGCCCCATACCCAGAAATAGATAGCAAACACAAATATAATATATAAAATAGGTAGCAAACATAAATATATATATATATAATATATATATATATTATATAATATATATATATATATATATATATATATATATATATATCATCCCAAGTGATATATATATGCTGGTTTTATATTTTAGAGATTCTTGTGAGTAAAAATATGTCTTTCTTTTTGTCTATAGGTATATCTCATTCTTTTTCTTAAGCATTTTTTTCTGTTTGCTTTCAGAGTTTTTTCTTTTATTATTCTTTAGACACCATTTTTCTAACAAGAGTAAGAAAAGGTGTTGATTCCAATAGCAGGAAAGGTGAGGACTTCTCAGTGTAGTTGGTGAGGGGAAACTATAATTATAATATACTCACATATTTGTGTATTTACATATTTACATATTGTATAAAAACCTATTTTCAATAAAAGAATGAAAAAGCTCAATTGTAAATTCAAGAGATCTGTTGCACGATGTGGTAGTTAGCAAAATCATATTATATACTTAAAAATTGCCAAAGAAATATTGAAGGTTTTACAGTAAATAAATATAAACCATGTGAAACAATATGATAATTAGCTTATTTAGAAATTGCTTAGTGTACATATACTGAAACATTGTATTTCAGAGTCTATAATATTCATAATATAAGATATAGTGATATTATAATCAGAGATGTCATCTAAATTGATTGTGGTGGTTTGAGTGAGAATGATTCCCATTGGCTCATCTATTAGAATTCTGGGTTCCCTCTTAGTGTAACTGGTTGGTAAGGATTTGGAAGTATAGCTTCTTAGTGAAAGTGTGTCACTGAGTTTTCAAAATCTGTTACACAAATGACACACACGCATGTAAAACACTCATATACATAAAATAAAATGAGGTAAACCTTTTAATTTTTCTTCAGTGTAAAGGGATGTAAATTGCACAGGTTTAAAAGTTTCTGATCTCAACAATGACCACCATCTTGTGCACTAATGCACCATACTCCTAATCCTAACAAGTATGCAAAAAAAGTATTAACAAAAGTACCCTCTGAATTTACCAGTGTTTCCTTCTCCATTTGCCTTTCATGAGTTCATAGTCTTTTTTCTAGCCTTAGACTTTTTTTTTTAGTTCTTATTTCTATATGTTTCCCATTAATTATTTCCTTAAATCATTTTTCTTCCAATATTTCCCCAATATCTATCCCTCTGTCCAGCCTTAGTCAATGTTTGCTGAACTGGGCTTTTACTGATTTCTGAAGACCAGTGTATCTTTACCTCCCTTAAACTTAAAGAACACTGTGTGAAAAATCCAATAATTCTTTTGTTTAATTGCTGGTTAAAACCATGTTCTAAGTTTTAGTTGTATCATGCTTAAAAGGTCTTTATGGTTGTAACATAATGCATCTTTGAAGTAAAACAAAGGTCATAATTACCTATCAATTCCTTTCATACCTTTTTAAAGAACAAACATGGTTGCGTTATTCAATTCCTTGGGGGGGGGGCAGGGAAATATGAAAAGTAAATTTAACTCAACAGAAATCTTAACTCTGACTCAAAGCACCAATACATGGCTGAGAAGTGCTCTAAAGAAAAGGGATGCTGGTTTACTCTAGCATTTTTCATCAGCATTATTAATAGCAGCAATGCTAGTATTAGTGCTATTAGAGATGGATTTTATTGGGGAAAAAGACAACAAAGAGCTCAATTTTCTGCTGCAGGAAAGTAAAAGCTGTTAGGGAAGAATATAGAAACCAGTCTCAAGACAGAAAATGCTAGAGATATAAGTTAGTGCTTCTGATCAACTCAGAAATAAATGAATAAAGACTGTTCTCTTGAAAAAGGTAAAATAAAGCAACAAGCTCAATGCAATCCATTGTGAAGACTTAGATATTTTCAAAATAATGACTTAGAATAGCACATTGATTTTCTTCCCTCTGTTAACTATTCTTAAAGGTGCAATCAAGTAGTTCCAATCAAACATTCAATCAATATTTATTGAGTAGTGACATGCTCAAAGCATTGTGCTAACTGTAGAGGGGACACAGGAGAAATCACATATCTATGATGAGTTTAACACAGTGAGTTTTTTGGTTGTTATGGAGTGGTGGTGGTGGGTGGCTACAGTATAACATGCCCTTAAAATGTGCCTGGTCCTAGGTTCTAGCCCTATCACCACAAAATAAGAAATTTTGCTTGAGAGGAAGTAAATAAGGAAATAGGGAAAGGACAAAACAAAGAAAGAGTACAAAGTAGACAAAAACTTTAACAAACCTTGATTTTGTTCTCATCCATCATGTTCAATGTTTTTGGCCTTTTCTCTAATTGTTGCCCTCATGTTATTTTTCTGTTCTCCCAAGTCATCACATACATAACCATCACACCCACACCATGACTCAGCCTCATCAAATTATTTGTGCCAGAATCACATGTTCCTGAATTTTCTCAGGTTGTCCCTTATGCCCCAATTACTCTTGCAGAATAAGCCGAAAATCAACTTCTAAGAGAAATTTGCCTGACACTTTTAAGTCAAAATAATCCTCCCTCCAGGATGCTATATCTCCTAATAGATAAATGAGTCATAGTTTGAAAAGTGAGTGGGATTTATTTAGTTTATGTTTTTTCCTACATCTCAAATGACTATAAAGTTAGGATCAGTTGCATGAAACAGAATGCATACAACTTAATTCAGTGTCTTAGTTACTTCTACATGCTGTGAAGAGACACCATGAAAGAGTTTGAAGGCTTGCTTAGAGTTTCATAGAGTGTGTTCATGGTCATCATGGCAAGGAACATGGTGGCAGGCAGGCAAGAACGGCACTGGAACAGTAGTTGAGTGCTTTAACCTGATCCACAGGCAAGGAGAGAGATGGGGGTGGTGCTTGGTGTGAGCTTTTGAAATCTCAAAGTCCACCCTCAGTGAAACACCTTTCTCCAACAAGACCATACCTTCTAACCACTCCTAAACAGTTCACCAACAGGAAACAAACATCAGCTATATGAGCTTGCTGAAACCATTCTCATTCAAACTACCACATGCGGAACACAGCACAACATAGGGGTGATGTATTTATGATCACTGGAATGAGGGAGTGATTTGTTGGGTTGGTCCTATCTTTATGCTTCACAAACAGCACATCTGCAGGGCCTCCTCAGAGAGCCTTTGCCACAATTAGAACTGTGAGAAGTACAGAAGTCAGCACTGGCAAATCTGATTTGTAGAAATCAATGCTAACCATGCCATCCAGTGGGATGTACAGCCCTTAGACCCCATCTACAAAGCTGCTAACTACAGAGATTTTTAGGAAAAATTCACTGTCTTGGGAGTGAAGTTTGACGGTAGTAACAGCAAAGCTAGTAGAATAGCTACCTCCAAATCCAACAGGGGTCCTTTTATTTATTTATTTATTTATTTATTTATTTAGTTAGTTAGTTAGTTAGTTAATTAGACTCAAAGACTGAGATACTGACTTCTAAATTAGCTAACTGGAACATAGAAGTAAAAATTTGTTATAGATTCTAAGTCTATATGCCATGAGTCTTTAGCAAGTCAAAATAGTTCTGGCTCATAGGATGTATTTAATAAATACTTGATGAATTTATGAATTCTGAATTTATGAATTATAAATATAGTAAATAAATATAAGAATACCAAAGACTTTGCTGGTATTTTTTTAAAGGATGCTCCTTTTCTCCTGTTTTTGCTCCTTTCTTCATTGCAAAATGATTATTCATTTTAAGTCAAT
The DNA here is from genome assembly GCA_021653895.1 of Mastomys natalensis. Lineage (NCBI taxonomy): Eukaryota > Metazoa > Chordata > Mammalia > Rodentia > Muridae > Mastomys > Mastomys natalensis. The sequence continues at coordinate 74,948 of JAJTUV010003496.1, forward strand.
GTAGGCATAATGTTATTGTGCACTGTATAGTTTATCCTTGTATTATTCAAATGCTGATTTATCTACATCCATACCCAGATCTAGTTGCTATCAGGACATAGCATTGTAATGCTTATTCTAAGACTCTCCAGTCTCAATATTGTATAAACATTGTTCTCTGTTTACTCTCTGATTTGTCAATAAAAGATGATCAGCCAATGACTGAGCAGGGGAGAGAATAGGGCTGGACTTCTTATCCCAGCCAGGGGAGGGGAGAGAGAGAGAGAGGAAGAGAAGGATTATACTTTATGGAGAGGCTCCAGGAGACACCATAACACACCTTGAGCATAGAAAGCAAAATCAGTACTAAAATGCAAGTATCTTGGGGATTTTGGCTAGGAGATAGCCAGATTAGCTTCGAGGAATAGTATAGATTAATAAATGCTCAGCAATTGTACCATAAAGTTCATCAAATAATTATTATAATCTCTTTCTCCTTTTTTGGGAGCTAGCTGGGATAAAGAAAAAACAATCAGTCACATAAAATTGCTGTAACAAATGAATGTCGACTCTTTCAGTGTTTATAAAAGGAAAATGTGTATCTAAAACATATAAAGCAAGAGGTGAATCATTAAATTATAACAGAATAACATATTCAGCAACAAAATGATGATATTAAATTTTCTATTGAGAAGAGTTGGTATTTATGACATTTGTGGACACATAGGTTACAATCAAATGCTATAGCACACCAGGAAAATAAATTCTAATTGAATTAAATACATGAATACAAACCCCACAACTTTATAAATGGAAAAATTAAGTGGAACTTTCAGAGGGTGGAGACGTAGTTCACCAGTTAAGAGTAGCTGCTGCTATTCCAGTGGACTCACATTCAGTTCCCAGCCTCCATGTCACTACCTGACTTACTTCACTTCTTCCCTCCCTTCTCTCCCTTTCCTTCCTCTTTTCTCCTTTCCTTTCTTCCTTCCTTCTTTCCTTCATATTGATTTTCTTTTTGCCTTATTTCCCTTTTTTTCATATTCCTCCTTTTCTTTCTTTTCACAGGATTAGTAACTGAACACAGGGCCTCATGGACACCACGCCTCTAATTCCAGCTCCAAGCAATTTGATACTTCTGGGTTTCATAGTTGCCTTCACTTATGTTCATCTACCAATATGTAGACACACATACTTATATATAATTGAAAATAAAAGCAATCTTTAAAATTATGATTTAAAATTAATCTTGGAAGAGGTAAAATTCTAAATTCAAAAAAATCAAAAGGAAAGAAAACATAATAAGAAGCTTCAAATCTGATCATTAAAAGGTGAATTTGCATGATGAAATAGTAAAATTAATGTAAGTCATACACCAAGAATGAATTGATAATGAAGTAATACCTAGAAACTATCTCTATAAATGAACAAGTGGGCTGTGGATGGAATTTACTGGTAGATTGCTTGCCTTGTGTCCATGAGGCCGTGTGTTCAATTACTAATCCTGTGAAAAGAAAGAAAAGGAGGAAATATGAATACAAAGGAAATAAGGAAAAAGAATAAAAAAAAATGAAGAAAAGAAAGAGAGTTCCCCCCCTCCCCCTCCCCCCCCCCCCCCTCTCCCCCCCCTCCCCCCCCCCCCCCCCCACCCCCCCCCCCCCCCTCCCCTCCCCCCCGCCCTCTCCCCCCCCCCCCCCCCCCCTCCTCTTCCCCTTCCCCCCCTTCCCCCCCCCCCCCCCCCCCCCCCCCCCCCCCCCCCCCTTTCCCCCCCCTCCCCCCCCCCCCCCCTGCCCCCCCTCCCCCTTTCCCTTTTTCCCCCCCCCTCCCCCCCCCTCCCCCCCCACCCCCCCCTTTCCCCTCCCCCCCCCCCCCCCCCCCCTCCCTCCCCCCCTCCCCCCCCCCCCCTTCCTCCCCCCCCCCCCCCCCCCCCCCCCCCCCCCCTGGTTTCTTCTTTCCCCCCTATTTCCCCTTTCCCCCCCCCCCCCTCCCCCCCCCCCCCCCCCTCCCCCCCCCCCCCCCCCCACCCCCTCTTTTTTTCCCCCCCCCTTTTCCCCCCCCCCCCCCCCCTCCCCCCCCCACCCCCCCTTTTTTTCCCCCCCCTTCCCCCTTTCCCCCCCCCCCCCCCCTTTCTCCCCCCCCCCCCCCCCCTTCCCCCCCCCCCCCCTCCGCCCCCTTCCTTCTCCAGATTGCCCCCCCCCCCCCCCCCCCCCCCCCCCCCCCCCCCTACCCCCCCCTTCCGTTTTCCCCCCCCCCCCCCCCCTCCCCCCTCCCTTCCCCCCGCCCTTTTTCCCCTCCCCCCCCCCCCCCCCCCCCCCCCCCCCCCCGTCCCCCCCCCCCTTTTTTTCCCCCCCCCCCCCCCCCTTTTTTTCCCCCCCTTTTTCCCCCCCCCCCCCCCCCCCCCCGTTCCCCCCCCCCCCCCCCCCCCCCCCCTTTTCCCCCCCTTTTTCCCCCCCCCCCCCCCCCTCCCCCCCCCCCCCCCTTCCCCCCCCCCCCCCCCCTTCCCCCCCCCCTCCCTTCTCCCCCCCCCCCCCCCCTTCCCCCCCCCCCCCCCCACCCCCCCCCCTCCCCCCCCCCCCCCCCCCCCCCCCCCCCCCCCCCCCCCCTCTTTTTTTTTCCCCCCCTCCCCCCCCCCCCGCCTTTCCCCCCCCCGCCCCCCCCCCCCCTTTTCCCCCCTCCCCCTTTCCCCCCCCCCCTCTCCCCCCCCCCCCCCCCCCCCCCCCCCCCCCCCCCTCCCCCCCTCCCCCCTTCCCACCCCCCGCCCCCCCCTTCCTCCCCCCCCCCTTCCCCCCCCCTCCCCCCCCTATTCCCCCCTCCCCCCCCCCCCCCCCCCCCCCCTTCCCGCCCCCCCCCCCCCCCCGCCTCCCTCTCCCCCTTTCCCCCATTTCCCCCCCCCCCCTCCTTCCCCCCCTCCCCCCCCCTTTTCCCCTTCCCCCCCCCCCCCCCCTTTCCCCCCCCCCCCCCCCCCCCCCCCTTCCCCCCCCCCCCCCCCCCCTCCGGCGCCCCCCCCCCCCCCCCTTCCCCCCCCCCCCTCCGTTTCTCCCACCCCCCCTTCCCCCCTCCCCCCCCCCCCCCCCCCCCCTCTCCCCCACCCCCCCCCCTCCCCCCCCCCCTCTCCCCCCCCTTTCCCCCCCCCCCCCCCTTTTCCCCCCCCCCTTCCCCCCCCCCCCCCTCCCCTTCCCCCCTCTTCCCCCCCCCCCTCCCTCCCCCTCCTTTCCCCTCCCCCCCCCCCCCCTCCCCTCCGCCCCCCCAGCCCCCCCCTTCCTTTCCCCCCCCCCCCCCCCCCCCCTCCCCCCCCCCCCCTCCCTCACCCCTTCCCCGCCCACATCATTCCCCCCTCCCCCCCCCCCCGCCATTCCGCGTTAAAATTCCCCCCCCCCCCCCCTCCAATTCCCCTCCCCCCCCCCTTCCCCCACGGCCCCCCCTGTCCCCCCCCCCCCCCCCCCTATTTCCGCTCCCCCCCCCCTCCCCCCCTCCTCCCTCCCCCCCCCCTTCCCCCCCGCCCTCCCACCCCCCCCCCCCCCTTTCCCCCGCCCCGCCCCCCCCCTCTGCCCCCCCCCCTCCCTGCCCCCCCCCCCCCCCCCCCCCCCCGCTCCCCCCCCTCCGCCCCCCCCTTTTCCACCCCCCCCCCCCCCCCCCCCCCCCCCCCCCCCGGAGCCCCTCCCCTCCTATTCCCCATCCGGTTCCCCCCCTCCCCCCCCCCCCCCCCCCCTTCCCCCCCCCCCCCCCCCCCTCTCCCCCCTCCCCCCCCCTTGCTCCCGCCCCCCTCCCACTCCCCCCCCAATTTTCACTTAAGACCCCGGCCCGTTATCTCTGATTAAAGACCACCTTTTCCCCATAGTGGTTTCTGGTTAGTCAGGGTTACACAGTAGACCTGTCCCCCCCCAAACAAACAAAAGACCAACAAGGAAACAACCAAACGCACGACAAAAATCTATGGAATTAAGAAGAAGGAAGTGAAAATGTAAAACATCTACCCTTGAATCACAGGGGGTATCACAGAGTTTAAAAAAAAAAAAAAAAAAAAAAAAAAAAAAAAAAAAAAAAAGGCCAACTGGCGTTAGAAAATTTCACATCTCACTACTAATTAAGAAAATAAAATTAAAAAATATAACAAAAAGAATTCACAAACTGGCATAAATCTTTTAAATTAACATTGGCAAATGTTAACAAAAATATGGACCAAGGAAACCATGAGTAAACCATTTTGTGGATCATGTGCAAAATGATTTTACTCTGTCTCAAGAGTTGATGATATATACCTTGGCTGTAAAAGTCACATGGCCACATCACCCTAGATCTGGTATCAATAGATGTTTTCCATAGAAGGTCATGTGATATGTATTTTAGGTTTTGGCCATCCATATAATTTCTGTGCAGGTACATAGTCAATGCTACAATTTTGACACAATAGTAGCCATAGATACAAATTAAAAAAGCATGTGGTAATTTTGCAACAGAATAGTATTACAAATGCTGACAACTATTTACATTTAACCCATTGTACCCAGATTCTTGATCGTTGGCCTAGAACAAACTATCATATAAATATGCACAAGGAAGATCGGCAAAATAATACTGTACACAATACACAATGTGATGGTGAGCAATTTTAAATAAACTAAATGTCCATCAGCAAGGCAAATTGGGTAAACAAGTTATGCTAAAAGTCATGAAATGGAATGTGATAAAGCAGGTGAAAATGTGTGTGTTATCATACTGAATAATATAATCATATAGTAAAAGCCATTAAGAGATAATGAGGATAGATTTGAAAAGGGCAAGTATGAAATTTAGTGACATAAAAATCCATAAAAACCTGTACACTTTATGGATATGTGGGCACGCATAGTTATATACATACCCATATGTATAAATATACATGGGTAAATGGAACATTCACAAGAATACTGCTTATCTTAATTTCATCTGTAATATTTAACTGCATTGTTTAAACATTTGAAATCAATATAGAAAAATGAAACTATTTGAAAGGCAGAATCGTAGGAACATTATTCATTTTATTATCCTCTGTACTTCACCAAATACTTAAAGTCATTCAGAAGACTAGGTTATGAAAAAATATATGCTATATTATTTAAAATAATTAAACCTCTCCTTGAGTCAGTAAGATGGCTCAGCAACTAAAAACACTTGTAGTCATGATTAATAACCTGAGATTGATACCTGGGATCCACAATGATGGAAGTAGTGAACTGATTTCCAGAAGTTGACCTCTAACCTCCACAAGAATGTTGTGGAACACACATGGCTACACACATACAACACTCTCACACACACAAATCGAGAAATAAAAACTAAAATAATAAATAAATAAATAAATGTAATAAAAGTATCCTGAATAGAAATATATGTTGGTAGTATCAATAAAGATTGTTAAATTACACTACAGAGTCACGATAACAAGCCTGTGTGATACTGACACAAGAACACACATTTAGACCAACAAAATAGAAGAATTCAGAAATAAACCCACAAAGTTACACACTTTTCAAGAAAAGTGTAGAAAACCTGCATTGGGAAAAATAGCCTCTCTAACAAATGGTGCTGGGAAAACAAAATAACATGTAGAAGAGTGAAACTAGATTAAAATCTCTCACCTTGCATAGATGCCCACTCAAGATAGAACAAGATCTTAATATAAGACCTGAAACTCTGAAATGGATGAAAATGCAGTCATAGGCAAGGGACTCCCACAGCTTAAGAAATAGATCCAAGAACTGGTATTGGATGAAATTAAGAAGTTCCTGCACAACAAAGCAAACAACTGAGAAGAGAAATATTTTATAGAAAGAGAGAAAATATTTTCCAACTATATATTTGACAAGGAATTAATGACTCCAGTTTATAAGGAATCGCAAAATTATGTACCAGAGATTTCAAGTCATTTAGTGAGAAAATGGGCTAATTAACTGAATAGTAGATCTAAAAAGAACTACAAATGTTCAATAAACATTTGAAGAAGTATTCAATATTCCTATCCATCAAAAAACTGAAAATTCATACCACTTTGAGATTTCATCTCAACCCAATCAGAATGTATACCATCAAGAATAGAAATAAAAAAGTTTCTGGTGAGAATGTAGAGAGAAAGGAAGCCCTATATACTTCTGTTAGAAATGTAATCTGTTGTAGATAGTATGGAAGTCAGTGTAGACATTATTCAAAATCTAAAAACATAACTACTATACAATCCAGATTATACCACTTCTGTGCACATATCCTAAAGACTCCAAGTCACCATACTTACAATATTTATATATTGGTGTTACTGCTGCACCATTCATATTAGATAAGAAGTAAAACCAGTCTAAGTGTCCATTATCAGATAAACAGCTAAGGAAATATATAGAGAGTGAAGTTCTATTTAACTGTAATGAATAAGGAATTGATCACATCAACAGGGAAAGGGATGAAACTAAGGTCAATATGTTAAATGAAATAATCCAGACAAATAAAGACAAATACTAACAATTTTTCTGGGTTTATCTTTTATACAGAATCTAGACATAAGAGTGTTTCTGTATTCATGTGCACATTTTCACAATTCTTGAAAGCACAAAGTGAACTAGATTGGGGGGAAGGGGAATGAGTCTTAGGAAATAAGGAAAAGAAGAAAGGGAGGGTAACAAACTATATGGTACATGAAAGAAGATGGAGGATTATTTAAGGGAGGGAAGGTGATCAACAAGAAGTAAGTATGAATACCAACCAACCAGAGCTCCCAGGATCTAAACCACCAGCCTAGGAGCACATAAGAGGGACCCATGGCTCCAGCTGTATATGTAAGGGAGGATGGACTTGTCAGCATAGGTGGGAAAGAAGATCTTTGGTCTTGTGAAGGCTGGAAGCCCAGTTGGCGGGAATTCGAGAGTGGGGAGGTGGGAGTGGGGGGTAGGCAGGGGCACATCCTCATAGAAGCAGGAGGAGGGGGGATGGGATAGGGGGTTCCTAAGTGAGGGGGGATGGGGTAAGGGAATAACATCTGAAATGTAAATAAAATATCCAATAAAAAAATTTTAAAAGACCCTGATAAAAAAAAGAAGTAAGTATGGTGATAGGGAGAATAACATGGATAAAAATTGTGACATATATCTGTGAAATATACTACATATTATAAAAATAAATTTTCATGTTCCATTTGAGGTGACTGAGAAGCTGACACTGGAAACAGGGTTGTACTTCCACTTTCCTTTCAGACCAAAGCATGCTTATCTCAAACTATCCCCAAGGCCTTTGTCTAGGGTGGGTTCTTCCTCCAGTTCTTTAATAGGGAGGAAAGAGAGCAGAAGAACAGCACAAGAATGAAAATACTCCATCCTTAAAACCAGCTAAAGGTAAGATGTTTTCAAAAGTGATTATTACTATTTATCCCATGATATAAAAGGCATACAGTGGGAAAGAGAATTCAGAAGCTCAGCCATGGTGAGATCATCCATGGAAGGAAAGCTCAATTGAAAGCTCCAGCTGACTCTCTTGACTCAGTGATACCTCTCACTTGACTTTTGGTGGATGGTAGTAAGTATTTTCTCCACCTGGGACTCTGTCAGTTAAGAACTTGAACTGGTACCCCTCTACATGGTTTTTCTAGTTGATTTCTACTGGATGTTTTGAGCTCCCAATCTGATGATTTCAGCTATCTATCTGTATGTCTATCTGTATGTCTACCTATCTACCTAACTATCATCTATCTACATGCATCTACCTACTTATCACTTGCTATTTATGATTACTTTGTTACTTGCAGAGATTTGCCTGTCTCTTCCTCTCAAGAGCTGGAGTTAAAAGGACATCACTATATCTGGCTGCTATATATTATTCTAATTTGCCTTTCTAAATTAGAAACAAACTCATTGAAAACCAAAAAAATATGGCTATCATATATTATTCTCCAAAAAGTACAGAACAAAATGCTATAATTAAATCTGTTACTTTGTACACTAACTAAAATATTATTTTTTTAAAATACTAGATTATAGAAACAGATATACAATATTTTAAAATATTTGTTCAGTAATATAGGTATTTAGAAATTTTATGTGTTATTGTCATGAAATTACTCTACATATTTATGTAATATAGTATATAATCATATATGTATAAAATGTATAATGATCAAACCAAAGGAATTAGCATTTGTCTCATTAAAGAACCTCCAAATGCTTCTCTTCCCGATATTTTGCAATATACTGTAAACCATTGCAGGTTATATGCATCCACTATACTACAGAATCTTCAAAATCATTATATTACTGACTATGCCTTAGTATCTCTTCTTAGTACCTTTCTCTAACACTTCTGCCCAGTCCTTTCCAAACTTACAGTAATTGATCATCATTTAACTCTGCTTCTGGGAGATCAAACTCCAATTCCACATTTGGGTGAAATCATGCAGCATTTATCTTTCTCTCCTTTATTTCTTTCACTTAACATAATGATCAGATTGTCTATACAGCACTGTCTAAGAAAACACCTTACTGGTGAAAAAGATAAAAGAACTATGTGTCTGTCTCATGTTTTCTTTATCCATTTTCAATTGATAGAAAGCTAGGTCATTTCCATGGTTTGGCTATTAGGATCAGTGTGCAATCAAGGACAGATGTCTAACATACTGTTTTCATTACCTTTGCATATATACAGAGAACCAGATTATTAAGATCATATTGTGGGTTTAGTTTTAAATTTTTGATGAGTTTCCAAAACTGCTGTACTGAGTCACAATCCCACAAGTTGTTTATAGGAGTTCACATTTCATAGCTTCACTAGAAGCTTTTTGGGGGGTCATATTTTTGGTAAGAGGCATTGCACCTGGAGTGAGATGACATCTTATTACAGTTTTGAAATGAAGTTTTGTGATGATTAGCAAGGTTGAATATTTTTTGTATATTAATTGGCGATATGTGTTTGATTAGATCATTTGGCATTTTAATCAGATTATTGTAATAAAGATGGAAAAGGTCACACTACTGAAGACAGAAATAAGATTATTAAAGAGGCTGGAGAGATGGTTCATCACATAGGAGCCCTGGCTGCTCTTCCAGAGGACCTGGGTTCATCTTCTAGCACCCACATGGTAGCTCACAACCAGGTGTAATTGAGTTCCCTGGTGTCAATGCCATTTTGTGGCTTCCATTACATTAGGCAAAGAAATGTTACCCTTTATACACACAGTCAAAACATACATACACATAAAAATTTTAAAACTAAAAATGCCAAAAAAGATCATTAGAGGTAATAAGTAATTTATGTGTTCCAAATTGGAAAACTTAGATAAAATGGACAACGTTCTGGACACGTGTACCTTACTAAGATTGAGCCATGAAGAAATGGAAAATCAGTCATAATGAACAATGTCTACCAGGACTGACTATGTTTCACTGTTTTCTTGGTTAGGGTTACTATTGCTATGATAAAACACCATAACCAAAGCAACTTGGGAAGGAAAAGTGTTTATTTCACTTAACAGTTCAGCATAACAGTTCATCATTAAAGCACTGAGGGGAGGAAATCAAAACAGGACAGGAACCTGGAGGCAGGAGATGCAAAGGCCATGGAGGGGTGCTGCTTACCGGCTTGTTCACCATGGCTCGCTCTGCCTGCTTTCTTATATAATCCAGGACCACCATTCCAAAGTGGCACAATGGGCTGGGCACCACCCCCTCAACCACTAGTTAAGAAAATTACTTACAGGCTTGTTGACAGCCCTCCTCCCTGATGACTCTAGCTTGTGTCAAAATGATATAAAACTAAGTCATCACACTTTGGGCATCAGGGTTCTGGGCAGAGATTTTCCTTTATATAAGACATGAGTGATCTCTATAAAATATGAATGAATATAACAATACAGACATAGTCCATCTATCAAAAGATTCTACCTCAGAATTTGACATGCTTTTACTTAGAATACTACTAAGAATGGAAAAGGGAGAAAGGAAATGATGATGGAAAGCCAGACCCAGAGATTCCTTTGTACTTTTCTGAATGGATTAACCAACTTGAGTTGTCAACAAAGAAAATCAAACACAAATGCATACTGTAGTTTTAAAAGACATAAAAGAATTTTACATCAAAATGCTAAAAATGGCAACTTTATCCTGGTGAGATCATACATGCTTTTTATTTTCTTGTGTTTGCTTATGTTTTCTAATTCATTACAGATGATATTTATTTGTGTTATTCTAAAACAATGTTTTCATTGCAGTAACCTTAGAAAAATAGCAAAAGAAGAAAACACCTATAACCCTGTAACTTTCTTCAATGATCCAACATTATTTTAAACATAGCTTCTTAAATTATATTTGTCTCTTTTTATTTTTCTTATGATGTATTCACTTATTTAATGTGCTTTGGTGCTTTACCTACATATATGTCTCTGTGAGAGTAACAGATCTCCTGGAACTGAAGTTACAGATGGTTGCGAGCTGCCACATGAGTGCAGGGAATTGAACCAGGGTCCTCTAGAAGAATAGCCAGTGCTCTTAACTTCTGAGCTATCTCTCAAGCCTCTATATTTGTCACATATTTTCTTGTACTTGAAACTGTATTGAATGTATACTACTACTATAAACTTTTATTTATTTATTTTAGATATGTAACTATGCTATTTAAGATTACATATAACTCATGTAACTATGTATTATTTCATAATTTTAAATCTTTCAGTTTACATTTCTTTTTTAGATATTTTACAACATATTTTCCTTCCAGATTTATAATATAGTACTCAAATCCTGGATTTTGAGTGATGATCAATATCTCTCAATTCCACCTTCTCTTTCTCCTCCTCCTTCTCCTCCTCCTCCTCATCTTCCTTCTCTTCTTCTTCTTTTTCTTCCTCATCCTCCACCTCCTCTTCCCCCACCTCTCTGATTCAGGTCAACTATGGCCAGAATTTCACAAGCATTAATACATTAATATTCTAACTCAAATAAGCTGAACAAAAGTGAACTTATTAAACTGCCTCCCTTTTAAACTGAGTCAATTGTAAAGTTTATAAATGCATTATTAATATACTAGTAAAATTTGTCTGGGCTCTCTGAGAAAGGTATTTAGTCCCTTTGCTTCAGTAAGATAAAATCGTATTGCCATCATGTGGACCTGGAACATATCAAGAGTGGGTGGCCCTCGTTTTAGATGCAGAACATGATTTGCAACCCTCTCAAGTACGTGCAAAGGTAAGTGACAGTTTGAAATATGGGGTTATGATATAATCACCCAGAAACTCATCAATGCCCACGGGCACCTTGACATTTTATTACAGTAGAACTCATTGTCCTGTTACCTGAAAATATGTCATCTGTTGGATTCACATTCAGTAGCTTCGTCATTCTTAGGTGTTCTTGTAAATGGTTATTGATGTCCTTCTGTGAAATAATAAGGTAATGAATGTAAATAAGATGCTTTTAGTGCAAATTCATTAATTTGCTAGCTAATGTTTTTCATTATCCTTGGGTCCGTGTAAGTCAATTTGTTTTTTTCAAGTAAGGTATGAACAAGCTATGTTTTCTACATTTATTTTTGCAGTGTGTATGGCATATCAGTGGTGGTCAAAGGACAACTATTGGGGGGGTCAGTTTTTCTGTCCTACCATGTGGGTTTCAGAACTTAAACTCAGGTCATTAGGTTTGGTGACAAGTGTCTTTTTTCACAAAGTCATCTTGCCAGCTCCATTCCTTGTACCGTTTTAAATGACAGAGTAGAAAGTACTAGAAAAAAAGGTCATGTCAGATTTTGTTTCAAGTGGATTGATAAGTAAACCGTGAGGCATCATTTGGCTTTTGTTAAATCATCTCTCCACTATCCCCTGTATCTTCAAACTGTTTTTTTTCCATCCCACATTCCCACTAAACATAAAATTTTCAATGGTTAAAGAATGATATTGGTATACATCCTAGATATTAATCATTCCAGATATTTAATCTACCAAATTAGTTGGTAAATTATATAACCTCCCCAAGAGAATAGATTATGCCTTATTCCTTCGTGCTATCCCAACAGTTCCTAGAACTATGTGCCAATGCCACATAATGGGAACAAGTGAACCTTTCTAAATTGAACAGAAAATTCCCTGAAACAAGTGTCTCCATTAAAATTGGAAGTTATTTTTTTTAAAAGAGTTAGATACCACATTTGAGCTATGGAATATAATTGGGGCAGGACTAGGAAGGTAGGCAGCTTAGATAATCCCAATTAGCTGTTGAAAATATTATGCTAACACATAACGTGTGCTTTTATAAAGAAATATGAAAAACCATGAATTATTTCTAAAATATCTCCATTTAAAGGGATGTGATGACTACTTTAAGGAAATATACCTTTCTTCTACAATACCAAGAGTAAAACAGTGTATATTATGAAATTATACATGCTTGTCATGGTACCAATAGGATAACCTTATTTTTTTTATTTTAATGTTTTTGATTTATGTATTTAATTTTATGTGTATGGATGTTTAGCCTGAATATTCGTCTGTGCAGCACATTCGTGCAGAACTCTACAGAGGTCAGAAGAAGGATCAGATGCCCTGGAACTAGAATTACAGATGGGTGAGTCACCATGTCAGTGCTGGGAATCAAACCCAGGTCCTCTGGAAGAACAACCAGTGCTCTAAACCACTGAGGCAAATCCCTAGCCCCACAAATGGGATAACTTTAAAAGAGAATGTTCATCTCTTCTAAATATGAACTTATTTCACAAGACCCTAAACTTATTTCACAAGACCCTAAACTTCCTTAGCCATCACTGCCTGAAATACATTTTCTAGCACAGAAAGCACTATAGGCCTCTCTGTACCTGATCTAATTGCTAACTATGACCACTACTAAAAAAAAATTCCTTGAAGAGAAATTCCCAAAGCCTCTGGTAGACTAAGAATTTGAAGATTTTGTCCAGGTTTCCATCCTTAGAGACTATCCGTTGCTGGTTAATAGAGGGAAGATATATATTGGATATTCTTTACATTCTTTTGATACATTGTTCAAGAAATGAGAATGGAATATGTGTAGCTAGAACTTAGTTCTTCTGAGGACATGAGTTGACCTCAGTTTCATTACAAACCTCAAGAGCTGTTCAATGACCACAAAGTCATATAATAAGTCCATATAACTTTTGGAAACAGTAGAAAGACTAAATTATAAAGGCATAACAGTTATTTAGTGAATTTCTTTAATATGTCAACATATTGATAGCAATCTAATACCAATAGAAATGTTTTGACATCTTCACAGATACAGTAAATGGGAAAGGCAATGGTAAACACAATGTGCATCTATATGCTAGAAGCAATTTTTATTCTTTCTCTGAGGTTTGTAATGTGTGTGGTTATTGCAACCATGAACCTAGGGTCAACTTATGTTCTCAGAAGAACTAATGGGATTTTTCATTAAGCAGAATAAAAGCCTTTATTAAAATAGCTAATTTGGGGGTTAGGGAGATAGCTTAGAGGGTAAAAGTACGTGCCACACAAGTATGAGAACCTGAGCTCAATCCTCAGTGTCCATAATAAAACCATGGGCATGGCAGTGCTGACTGTAATACCAATACTGGAAGGCAGGGACAGTGCTGGCTGTTTGCATGTCTAGGTTATTTAGTCAATCACTAAGTTCCAGCTTCAGCAAGAAACACTGACTTTAAAAACCTAAGGAGGAGAATTACTGAGGAAGACATCCAGTGTTGACTTCTTGTCTTCACATGCACACATATGGGCACATGCATTCATATTTACATGTGTGTGATGCTATGTTTAAATTAAAATTAGGCTTGCAAGATGGCTTGAATAAAAGTACTTGCCATTTAATCCTGACAACTTGAGTTTGATTCTGAGATCTTACAATGGAAGGGAAAAAAAATGAGCTCTTGAAAGCTGTTCTGAGACAGCCCACCCCCCCCACACACACACACCATACTCACACACACACACAAACACAGAGCTACTCAGGTACAGACATGCATGCACGCACACATACACACAGGCACGCATGCAGGCAAGCAGGCACACATATGCACACACATGCATGCATGTACACATATAAACACACCACCAACAACACCAATAAAACTTTAACAATTTAAAATAAAATAGCTCATTTGAAGGGAAAATAATGCATTTCTGAATATCTAGGGTACACTTTTAGCTGTGTCCATATTATGCAGTATCTTTTGTCCTTGGAATGTTAATTGTACCAATTATACTTACAAACAATATGAGCCTAATGACAGAGCTCTAACAAACTGCTTGCATTGTTTATCACTGCCAACATGAATTGCTTTCCAAGGCTTAATTCTTAGTCAATCTGATTTAAATCAAAGGTGATGTGAATGCTAGTGGGATTTTCACAGTAAAGCCGAAGCAATCCATAGGATAATCAGGCTGATCCAATAGTTAGGAGTTTTGTTTTGTTATTTTAGTGGTATTGTGTGCTCTCCCAGACCTTGTGTAGACCACAAATGCTGTGCTGTTCTGCCAGCCACTGTGCAGTGTGGAAGTGCTGAATAGTTTTTCACAGCTCATCAATATGCACATGTCCTTTGAATCTTAAGATTCCAGATGACAGACAGAATTATTTTCATATCAAAGACATACTCAATGTTCAGTTTTAGAGGGCTAGTAAAGTAATTAGAATTGGTTAAGAGGCCTTTAGGAGACTATGACAGGACAGAGACATCAGGCAACCAAATGTAAATTGCAGCCAGGTTGAAAAAAGTATGAAAGATTGTGAATAATTGTGAAAATAATACATGTATACTGTTAAAATAACCAAATTATTTAGAAGTGTGCACATTAAAAAGTATGTTCAGATTCTACATTTTCAAAACCTTCTTATGGGTAATTCTTTTGAGCTGAATATTTGTTTAGTCTTTTTCTCCCTACAAATATTTTATAGATAGATAGATAGATAGATAGATAGATAGATAGATAGATAGATATGCCTATGTTTATTCATATGCATATAAAATGGAATTATATTATACATGCTACACATGGTGATCTGCTTAGGATTTTATAAACATACCTTGGTTATCTTTTCATGTTACTTAGTCTAAATCTGCTTCACCCTTACTAGCAAATAGACCTTATGGGATGCATGGTTGTCTCCAAGGACACTTCTTAAATTTGCTGTTCTAATTGATGTTGCAATGACCATTCTTCATACATGTGGGCACATTTAAAAATTATCATTAATCAGTTTCATAGAACTGGACTTGGTTTTAGTAAATAATATAGAAGTGTCACCTAAAGAATGAGCACCAACTCACGGTACATCAAAGTGCCTAAGGGATTATTTTGAAGAAATAACTGATAAGATGTGAGGACTGGCTGGATCAGGAAGGGAACACACAGTCAAAGACAACTTCAAACTCTTAGTTCTGAGTGATATAAAGAATGGTGTCACCTTTTACAAACTCAGTCAAGCTTAAGGGATCATGCTTTAAAGGAAAAAGAAAAAGAGAGAGAGGAAAGATAAAAGAAAGCCCAAAGACCAAGTCTCTAGGCTGCCTACGGGAAGACAACAGAAAGAAAAAGCCATCAAAGAGAACAGGAGATGAGTCATCAGAAAGG
This sequence comes from Mastomys natalensis, assembly GCA_021653895.1. NCBI lineage: Eukaryota > Metazoa > Chordata > Mammalia > Rodentia > Muridae > Mastomys > Mastomys natalensis. Next base: position 90,504 of record JAJTUV010003496.1, read on the forward strand.
TAGGAGGGCAAATCTATAAGGAAAGGGTTCTAAGGATAATCTGTGACATGGCACAGAAGTAAGGAATAAAAGAAGGCATTGGCTCTAGAGATCAGAAAATCACTGGTAACCTTTGAAACCGCAGTTTCAGATTAGGGGACTGGAAAAGTTAGGATGCATTTTCTTCTCAAGGGAAAAGGGGATGAGACAGAAAGGACAAAAAAGAAAGTGAGTGCTGCATCCTCTTCCCCATATAATGGACATGAGGAATCTTTACATTGGAGTCTTCCCTCGTTCTTAGTCTGTAAGATGTCTATAATAACACAGATAGACTAAGTTCTTAAACATTATAGAAGGTCCTGGAAATGGCAAGAATGAGAGATTCAAGTAGGAGCTATGTGAAGAAATATGAGAGGCTAGGAAAATGTTAAAGACATGCTTTGCCAATATCCTTTTTTTGTCTTGTTCAGAGGGCCAGCCTCATTAAATACATGATATCAATGTACACAATGCATCATGGCACAACCATTAACATCACTGTAAACTCTCTGCACAAAAATATGCAAAGTCTACATTTTTAGGGAAAAACAGCTAATAAAATGGCATATTTGTGTTACATCACATCAATAACATTTTATTCCTCTTTGCAATTATTATACTGAAACACCCCAGTATTAATGTACAGTTTGTCCCACAATGATGAACTTATCAATTCTTATTATTTTATTCTTTCTATATTTCTACATTAGTTAAATAAATGTGTGAGTTTTATTTTTCACCTAATAAATACTGATATTTTAACTGCTTTCCTGGCTCCTGGCTTTGCAAAATGGCCATCGTCACTGACTTAGATAAGCCAGATTATAGAGGAGAAGAGATAATCATATAGCCTAAGGCCATTCTTCCCTGAACATTTATCAGGACAAATAATCCAGAACAATTTTTGAGGCAGTGTCTCACCTTGCAATTCTGGCTAGCCTGAAACTCACTACTTAGATCAGAATTTCCTGAAATCCCCAGAGATCCTTCTACCTCTGCTTCCTAAGTGATTGGGTCAAAGGCATGTACCACTATGCCTGGCAATCTACGGCATGATAACAAGAAAACAATTCTAGGCAGGAACAGGGGTCAAGGTAAGAAATTAAGTGCTACATAAAATGGCAAGAAAGGAAATGGGGTAAACTTCAAAGATGGGACAGGAAAGAAACAAGTTCAGACATGGAGGTGTTGCATTGTTTTGTTTGTCAAATGGGTTACTTCTTTTGGAATCATTGGTATTAACTCTCAAAGATGCCCAAGCTTTAACATGTAACAACTTGTTTTTGAGTCCAATGAAATGTTCCTAATCAAAGAGACACGGTTCATTACTTAAAATCGTATTTTTGTGTACCTTTTGCTAATTCTACTAGCACGTTCTCAGAGAGTCAACAAATTTGAATCCAAAGTAATGTGTAAATTTGAAGTTACAAAAATTCAATGCTATCAGATACATTACTATAACCCTTGATGCATACATATCTCCCAAGGCAGCATTAATTCTGCATGCTTCTGTCACAGAATGATTTCTACTTTAAGAAAAATAGGTTCACAAGTCTGAGGATAAGTTTGTAGCAGCTATGAAATGCTGCTAAGTTTAGAGAAGCTCTGGACTGTAATAAAAGCAGTGTCACTTAAGTTGGATACTATGTCCTTCTAATCAATTTAGTCTTCTGATGGTCTACGTACATGCATACATACACACACACAAACACACACACACACACACGATTCATAAATGACTTACTGAAGAGTACTGAACAATCTTGGCAAAGATTTTGGTCTAAATTTAAAAAATAAATGTAGATGGAAACAATTTTTTTCACAATTTACTATAGACATGATGGAGTTAAAGGCTAATTCCAATCCATAAAAAGTGAACCACTTAAATTACGTATTTCCTGAGGCTTCACCTTCAAAAGTTATTTTAAACATTCCAATGACATTCAAATATATCAGCCCTAGAGACAGAAACTTTGCCAGCAGTCATCACCTGATGCCTACAATAGATTCATGGGTATGTCAAAAAGTGTTAATCATATAAACCTTTGATTAAGCCAGTTTAATTATCTCCATGGTCTACATGGCAAGGCCAAGTGGATTTTCATTATGAAGAAAGAATCATTGTATAATTGCCAGTGATGCAAAATTAATGAAGAAAACTCAAGTCTTGGGGTAGACTAGCATAGAAATCAATAGCCGTAACAGGTGTTTTGTCAAAGCAATTTCCAAAATTCAGAAATGATCTTCATTTTTCTTTTGAAAAAGCAGAACTACAGCCCTAAAAATGCAAAGAAAAATCTTACTCACGAAAGGGAATTCAGAAAGCATAATTGCTCCTGAAGTTTATGTAGCTGTGCTGAAAAGGATGTATACAACCTTCTCCTAGCAAAATGATGACATTCCGTTTTTAAGGACTTGCCTCAGAAATGATTACTTATTCAGCCAAAGTAGTGAGAAACATGTAATGAGCAATTGAAACGCTTTGAACCAATTAATGTGGAAAAACATTGAAACTACACATTTTTTTTCTTATCTCATATGTGGGTTTTGGAGCTGTTCTCACCCCATGCACACCTTCTTCTAGCTTCCTTACACCACACCCCAACAGAAACAACAGGTGAATGCGTACTCTTCTTGTTTGGGCAGTAGCCAACATGGGTATCTATGCAGTTGCACAAGCCTAAGATATAAGCTTCATCCTCATTTTTCTCTCCCTCATTCCAGATATTAAATTTATTTCTAAGATATATTGATTCTATCTTCTAAATGTACTTGGGATATAGGTTTACTTTATTCAAGTTCCACTATAATGTCCTTGTCAGAGCTATTAATTATTTATGCAAACCTGTATCACCAATATGATATCTTGTCTTAGATCCTGTCCTATTTTCTATGAAGAAACACTATGACCAAGACAACTTATAAAAGAAGGCATTTAATTGAGGTCTTTCTTACAGTTTAAAGAGGGTAGTTCTATGACCATCATGATAAGGAAGGAGCATGGCATCAGGTATGGTGCTGGAACAGTAGCTGAGGGCTTATGTCTGATCCATAAGCATGAAGTAGAGAAGGCAGAAGGAAAAGACAGAAAGATGAGAGAGAGAGAGAGAGAGGAGAGAGAGAGAGAGAGAGAGAGAGAGAGAGAAGAGAGAAGAGAAGAGAGAGAGAGAAGAGAGAGAGAGAGAGAGAAGAGAGAGAGAGAGAAAAGAGAGAGAAGAGAGAGAGAGAGAGAGAGAGAGAGAGAGAAGAGAGAGAGAGAGAGATTGAGAATTTCACCAACTTGGAACCAGCTCTTTCAAATTTAACATCTCTAAAAATAAAATGGAGGTAATAGTGTAATAGTTCACAATCCCACCCTATCTGTTTTATTTTCAGTGTTCCCTCATTTAGTGGACAGAAGCATCAACTACCCATGAGTGACTTGTCTCTCCTTTCCAATTACAAGTAAAATCAAATTTTCTTCCCTGCACTGCCAGTCTGTCCAGTTCTACCACTATCACCATTATACTCCCTAAATAATTTTGGAATCTCTCTTGGAGGGTTTAATTCATCTGCACATATCAACCCTAAGCTATTTTTACACGCAGCAGAGACATTTGAAAAAGCAATACCCTTCTGCTGTATTACTAAAGTCTTTATTGGCTTCCTATGGTAGTTTAAAATACAAATACCATTCCTCAAGAAAACTTCGCAGACTTTAAGTACTGTGCATCCCCTTGCTTATTTATGTAAGTCTATCTTACAAGTTCTGCTCTCAAGTTCTTTTGACTCAGGTCTCACCAGCCCTTTTACAAACAGTTCCAGGTGTCGTGATGTCTTCCTCTCTAATAGAACCTTCTGCATGCTTCACCTAGGATGCAATACCAAAGACATACCTAAAAGCACTTCTACTCCCCTGGCTGAGCTTACTTTCATGATCAGTTGTTCCCGCTATCACATGGAACAACTCTTAGGATTATTATCCATGTTATAATCTATGATAACAAGCACCCCATGTTACTTTATACAGCCTAGTAGAAGTCCTGGTTTCTTTTTGTATCTCTTTTGCTGGAATTTTAGCTATCCTACAAGGGCTATTGAATTATGCATGGGACTTTCCCATTGACCACTGAGTTGCATTATTTACATTTGTATAATGACTGGATCAGGTGGTCTCTTTCCCCCTGACTATAATAATTGTAGAGATGAGAGCCTCACTATTTGCTCTATACTCCATACCTAGTACTGTGCTCATTATAGAGAAAGTTGCAGAAGATATTCATCAAAGACAAAAACAGGTATAGTGAAGGAAAATAGGATTTTTCACTACATCTCTTTTATACTCAGGAATTATTTCTTTCACCATCCATTGTTCTATGCCCCACCACCCCACACACTAATTCCTTACTCTTTCCCAGATGCTTTTCCTTCCTTTGATGTCCTTGAAGCTTAGGAGGTTTGGTTTTGTGGAAACAGGAGCAAATCAGGCACGATAAGAATCCAACGATTGTCTACCCTGAAGTTCTTAGCATAGAGAAAACCACAAAATAATTAAACTAATTACAATCATCATTATTATTAATTTCTATACATTTTCATTATGCATAACCAATACATTTAAACTCAATCAGTTTAATTTTCCATATCAACAGATAAGAATTTTGATGAAAATTAAAAAAGCCACTGATGATAAAAACTCTCATCAAACCAGAAATTAAAGGGAATTTCCTTGATCTGATAAATGGTGTCTACAAAAAGAAATTAATACTTTGTAGTGTGATAAGAGGGTAACACATAGACCAATAGATCTACAAATACATGTAAGTGCCCAGAACAATATTAAATATACCATTGTTGCTTTATTATTGTTTTCCTCCCATGTACTCTACTTACTTATTGTGCTCATCCATCTCAGTGCTCTCCTTCTTCAATAAATCCAAGCTGGTTCTATTGTAAATAATAGATTACTCTCTTTTTAAGAGAGGCTGTTTGTGAGGCTGGAGAGATGGCTCCACAGTTAAAGAGTATGTAGCTCTCTAGAGAACCAGAGTTCTGTTCCCAGCATTCATGTAAAGTGACTCACAACCAAGTATATAAGCACCTGTGTGCACATACCTCTACATCCCACATATATATGATTAAAAAATAAAATATCATCTTCAAAAAAGAGAGGCTATTTTCATTGACTGATTCTAGCCTTCCCAGCTAAGTTTACTTCTACACTTTATCCCATTGATATAGATTCCTAGTTTTAAGGGACCATTGAGAGAAGGCACCAATTCCATAGAGCAGTGGTTCTCAAACTGTAGGCATCACATATCAGACATCTTGCATATCAGATATTACATTATGATTCATAATGATAGCCAAAATACAGTTATGATGTAGCAATGAAAATGATTTTATGGTTTAGGGTCACCACTATACGAGGAACTGTATTAAAGGGTCACAGCATTAGGAAGGGTAAGAAACACTGCCATATTATAATAGACCTGGAAGAAATGAGATGCTCTAAGACACATTTGTGTCTCTCAGTCTATCAGAAAATTGAAACAAGGGATGCTAAAGAAATGGGAATTTCCCTCCAGGAACCTCATGCTTGCAGAAGCAAATATCACCAGTTAGAGCAGTTTCTGAAAGAGATTTCTTGACTCCTAACATGCTATAGGATGAGACTGGAGGCCAAACACTGATGGATCAGTGGTGGACAGAAGAACACCTTGACAGGGACTGGTTAGATGTTCACATCTATTTAAACTTTAATTTCACTTCAGGATACTGGTGTGAACCTCACTGGATCTCTCTGTCTCTCTTCTCACTGTGGCCACATTGAAGGAATCTCCTTGACTTATTTACTTATTGAGAATGGGTGGATGGATCTGGTTGGGACACATGTTGTGACCCTCAACTTTAATAATAAAAATCATGGCCACAAAGGTACTAAAATACATTTTGGGTGTGTCTGCTACTTGCAATGAGAGGACATCAGTGGAGAGGAAAAGAAGAATGTTCCCATTAGCTGCTGGAGTCATTTTATTCTGAGGACATTTTTAAAAAAAATCTTTCACTTTTGCTGGCAACAGCTGCTTTTTCCCTCTACTTGATGGAATAGGAAAATGAGTTTGGACATGTTTTAGATAATCAAGAAAATCTGATCCTTGGTTGGTACTGTTCAGGCTGTGGTTTCCTGTTTGCCTTTGGACTCTATTGTAGGACAAAGTTTGAGGCTCTCTTGAGCCATTGGGGTTCTGTTGATCCATTTGAATGAAATAAAGAGACAAGTATATTAAAGAGACAGTCTCTGATTTACATATACTTTGGAACTCCCTAAGAATGACAGTTGACACTACCTTTTTATAATCTCTTCTCCAGAAAAGAAACTCTACCCATTTCAGTTTTACTTCTCTTTTTGCCTCTCTCTGTCTCTGTCTTTGTCTTTGTGTTTCTCTGTGTCTCTGTCCCTGTCTCTCTCTCTCTCTCTCTCTCTCTCTCTCTCTCTCTCTCTCTCTCTCTCTCTCTGTGTGTGTGTGTGTGTGTGTGTGTGTGTCTCCTTTCCATCCTAGAATAAGAATGCTTCTGTGCCTATATTTTAAAGCTAAATCCCAAGGATTCAGAAAATTTAAATTTATTTTAAAAAGAAGGTAGTTTCTGAACTGTACCTCTGGCACGATTATCCAAAATACTAATTGAAATGTTAATTTTAAGCTTATTACCTTAAAATGGTTTTGGTCTAGTGCTTTCAAATGGTAAGGATAGAAAAATCTAATCCAAGAATTTAGGAGATATAATGTAATGATACCAAAGACCATTTTGAGTACTTACTCAAAATATGAACTCTTTTACTAGGCCACTTAAAATAAAAAAAATTAAAAGACTAGTGTTGCATTCTGTCAAACTCTACCTCCATAGTTACCTGGCAACAGCCAGGTATGCTTCTCCCCACAGCTACCTGGCAACAGCCAGGTAGCCCTGCCCACTATTATAAAAGGGGCTGTCTGGCCCCTCCTCTCTCTCTTGCCCCTGTGACCCATGCGCCTGAAGGTTCCCGTCTCCCCTTCCCTTCCCCTCTCCACGTGGTCATGGCCGGTCTCTCTCTCTCTCTCTCTCTCTCCCCTCTCTCTCTCTCTCTCTCTCTCCCTCTCCCCCCCCCTTCTGCCCTAAATAAACTCCTCTTCGTGGAACCCTCTGCCCTGGCGTCTTCCATTCCAAGCTGCTGTGCGTTTAATAACAACAACTAGTTTCAGAATAGACTTGTATACAAATACTTTTACTTTGATTCATTTAATCATTTCATTTGATATTGTTAATATGTTGCTGTGGCCCCCTTTCCCAGCCTACAGAAGCATTGATGTGAAACTTTGAGAGCAGGGCTCAGAAGGAAGCTTGGGGATCATTCGATCGGAAAAACAGAACATAGTAGGCAGCTTTCCAGGACCTGGACCTGCTGCTGCTACCCATATAGCAATTGGTAGAGAAGATAGTTTTATTCAAGTGTGGGCTTGGTAAAATGGAGTAGAGATTATATGCCTCACAGAAAGGCAGTCCCCATTTTGAAGTAGAAGGTCGTCTCCAGGTATTTATGGGGCAACAGATGAGAAGTTTCCATGCTTAGATAAGTTCTTTATTTTCTGGAGGAAGTTCATTCCTTGAAGAGAAGGAGAGTTAATCTTGCTCTTTTGGAACTTTCCAGGCCTTGCAAGATCTTGCACATAGCTAAGGAATGCTACTTACCTCATAATATTCCTTCTTTATCATTTTATTTTTTCCTTCTATAATTTTAATCTCCTTCATTACAATAAAAATGCCCAGTATAAGAACAGGTATCGGGATTTTGGTCAATACCCAAATTCCAAAAAGATTTTTTAAAAGATATTTTTGTTTAAATTATGTGGCCACTCTGAGTAAACCTCCTGGTGTTGTTTTCTCTGTCTACTACAAATTTTATTCAAGATTGTCCCAGATTTGGGGCACAGGCTTGTGATCCCCAACTTCAATAACAATCCTACTAAATATCTAACCCAGAAATCTGTAACCTGTGCATTACAACCCTTTGTGGGGTGATTGATCCGTTCGCAGAGGGTCACTTAAAACCATCGGAAAACACAGATATTTACATTACAATCCATAACAGAAGCAAAATAACAGTTATGAAATAATAACAAAAATAATTTTATGGATGGTTTTCACCACAACATGAAAAGCACACATATTAATGTGTCAAAACATTATAGGAATGTTGATAATCATTGGTCTAACCCATCGCAATAGGACACATTCACCTATATATCAATGAAAACCCTGTAAATAAAGACTAAAAGAATAAATGACAGCCATTCCATGCCAGAAAACCTACCTCATATAGGTTGGCAAGTGATACCAAGATTAGGAGAAGATGACAAAGCATGCCATTTGTAACTGTTCCATAGATGCCTAACTTAACAGGGAAACTGTGATATGAATACAACAGCTTTATTGGTAGCCATAAATAGCAATAGTATTAGCTTTGGGGGTTTTTTTTGTTGTTGTTATATTGTTGTTGTTGTTGTTTTTGGCTTCCTTTACTACCCAGGTGATTGGATCAACCAGATAGAAGCTACACATGCAGAAGTAATAATTTGACTCAGAGCCAAGAGCTCAAACACTTTTTAGAGTAGGTTATAAATAAACCTTGACCCTCTCTCCTCAGGTAACAGTTGTTGCATGCTGTGGAGGTACTGATCTATCCAATTGCATGATAATAGAAACCACTAAGGGTCAGAACAGTTTAAACTTTACAGCTTAACACACTCAACAATGATGTTTGGGAGCTGGGAACACAGATTCTTTTAACAATGACAGTAACAGACAGTTTATATGGCAGACCCTTTCATAAAAATATATTGTCTCTTTCTCTCCCCCCCTCTCTCCATAAATTCTCTTATTTCCAAGTTTTGATTATATACTTCAACGTGAACAAATCTCTGCCTTAGTCTCCTTATCATAATTTCAGAAGGAACTGTCAGTGAAGAACTTTCTAAATCCTCCAATTTGTCATCTGCATCATACAACACTGCCACTGCCAGCACCACTAACATAGCAAGACTAGGAAGTTTCAGGTACTCACTCTCACAGAAATATTGAATAAACAAGATATTGTCTAAAATTCCTTTGTGTTAGCTCAAAAATTCAAACAAATACAGTATCGAAGCAAATTGGATGTTTGTAAGCAAATGTAAATGGTTGGAGATATAATGAGACTTTTCCAGTGCTTACCCTAACTCCCCTCTAGCCTAGCCAGGCACAGTTTATGAAAAATACCAGATCAGTACATGCTTCCTTTTCTTGAACCATAGACAGCAGTGTGGCTATAATTGGTAATTTTCTAACCTATCTCGCTGATGCCTGAAGGATTGGTCTCTATGTCCCTTAAGTCAGAGCTCAGATGGCCCAAAATGCAACAACTCAGATCTCTAGCTTTTCATCCATGTGCTGCAGGGTGGCAGCAGGTCCACAGATGCTCAGGGCAAGAGATTACAGACAGGAGGATACAATAGAACTGCTTAAAACCCTGAGAAAAAACCAGTGGGAAGACTCTTAGGGAAATTAAGATGTTAAAACCCAGCTGTGCCCAATGTAAAATCAACAAAAGCACACACACTGACCCAGAGAAGACACATGCCCAGAAAAATGAGAGACTTTAAGCCTTCACAGCAGGCTGATCCCAAGCTCAAATATATCCTGTTAATTAGTAGAGGTCTTCTCTTGCACAGCCAGTCTGCAGAAAATGGAAGAAATCACCGTCTTTACAAATCTAATATCCAACAAAAGAGCATAAAGCATGTGAACAAAAGGGAAAACATTCCATTCAAAGGAACAAAATTAATCTCTAGAAACCATCTTAAATAAACAAAACACTTTAAAACAATGCCTTTGTACATAAAAGATTTAATGGGAAATACCAAAGAAAATAAAGAAAAGATATATGAAAACCATGACAATATCAACAGAGACAAAAACATTCTAGAAAGAAACAGAAATCATGGAGATGAAAATAGAAAGGTGGAAATTTAAATAAAGAATTGTACAGATAGTAGAAATTATATATCAATGAACTTGTAAACAAGTTTTGAAACAAGCACATATCGAGAGACAAAAAAAAGTGAGGAATAACAAAAAATTAGAACTTAAGGGATATTTGGAACACCATAAAGCAAAGGAAGAATAATGAGGAAGAAAGTTCATAAGGGAGAAATAATTGCTCCCACATTTCTAAATTTGTGGAAAATAAATGGATATACAAATATAAGTATATAAAACTCCAAGTTAGAAGATCCAATAGTATCCCACACTAAGACATAACATGAAAGAGAAAGACAAGGAAAATCTTGATCAGATTAGGATGAAAGCAACCATCCTGACTGAATTTATGGCAGCTTCATCAGATGGGAGGGAACCTCAATTTGAAAAAATGCCATCATTAAATGGGTTAGAGGCAAGCCTATGGGGCATTTTCTTAACTAGTGATTGATGTAGAAGGGTCAGACTACTGTGTGTGGGGTCCAGCTCTGACCTGGTAGTCCTGGGTTCAATGAGAAACCAGGCTGAGCTAGACATGTGAGCAAGCCAATAAGCAGCATCCCTGCATGTCATCTTCAATTAGCTCTTCCTTCAGATTCCTGCTTGAGTTCCTGTCCTGGCTTCCTTCTGTAATGGACAATAAGCCAAATAATTCCTATCCTCCCAGGCTTACTTCAGACAGGATATAAGCAATCTTCATAAATATTACTAAGCAGGGACTGGCAGGGGCCCAGTGGTTAAGAGAAATAATTGTTTTATCAGAGGACCCAAGTTCTATTCCCACCATCCACTTGGCAGCTCAGTCTGTAAGACCAGTCTCAGGGGGAAATGATGACCCTCATCTGGAGGAACATATGCTGAAGAAGTTCAGTATCACCTGATCTACCCTTCATGTCAGGCCAAAAAGTCTCTAGAATTGAAAGGATGCTGTATAGTTGCCCAAAATAATGATAAGACTTTCTCCAGTAAAGGGGGATATATATGAATAAGCCCTTTTCTATTTATTTATTTATTTATTTATTTATTTATTTATTTATTTATTCATTCATTTATTTATTTAACATCCTGATCCTAGGCCCCTGCTCCCAGTTCCCCCCCTCACAAAGCCCCTCCCCCATCTCCTCCTTCCCTTTTCCTCTGAGAAGGGGGACCAGCCTACCCTGGCACATCAAGTCACTTCAGAACTAGTCACATTATTTCCCACTGAGGCCAGACAAGGCAGCCCAGTTAGGGAAATAGGATCCATAGACAGACAACAGAGTCAGGGTAAGCCCTGCTCCAGCAAGAATGAATTACTTATTGTCTTAAACTGCCCCAGAAAATTGAACACAAGGTGGCATTTATTTTGAGGCCTATGTTACCTCAGTGACAAAACCAGCCAATCGCAGCACAGAAACAGACAACTACATACCAAAATCCATAATAAACACTAATGCCAAAATTCTGAACAAAATAATAGCTGATAAAACTCAGCAGCATATAAAATAGACTAGTTTTATTCATGAAATGTGAGAATTGTTGAATATGTGAAAATCAACCTATACAATACACTAAGTTACTAGAATAAAGGCAAGAGACATACACGATCATCTCAAATGGTTCAGATCAAAAAGCTTGGATCTCAACATACGTGAGCACACATGTGTATGTCCACTTACACATATATGTGCCCATACATATGCAAACATGTATATATACATGCACTCCCCCGACACAGGCACAAATGAATAAATAGAAAGGAAGTTAAAAGATTCAGACCTTCTGATCTTTAGTTACAACAAAAGATCAGTAATAAACTAACAGCATGAAAACAGAAATCTAGACTAGACTAGAATATTAAACCCAGAAAAAAATATATATCATATGATTTTTTATCAAAATTTCTATGATTACTCATAACCTAATTATTTGCATGTAAAAAAATGATATTCAGTCCTTACCTTATACCACATATAATTATAAATTCAAAGACTGAACAGTAAGACATGAAATTACAACACTTTCAAAGTAAACCTAGGTACATAGTATTAGACTCTGCAATAGTTTCTTGACTGTGACACCTTTGTCATAGACAATAAAAAGTAAAACTGATAATTGGAATATATAGAAATTAAATACTTTTGTACATATAAAGGTACAATAAACCAAATAAAAAGACAACCCCAATATGAGATAAAATATTTGCATACAATAGTTGAGTAAGAGATTAACATCAAGAATGTATGAAGAACGTCCATAAAACTGAAATATAATGTGATTCAAAATTGGAAAAATGACTTTTAAAAAGACATTTCTCCTAAGCAATAATACAAATGACAAATAAATGCTCAAAAGATATACAATGGTTCTAACGACTATGGTAATGAAAATTCAAAAGCACATTGTGTTACCAGACTGTATTTTTGGGGCTAGCTATTGTTGTGGTCTAAAATATTGTCTAATATTTTAACTCTGTTCCTTTGATGAAATTCTTACTGCCAAGGCAATAAATTTTGGAAAATAGAGTCTCTTGGGAAATGATTAGGTAATAAGGATAGAACCCCATGATTAGGGGTAATGCCCTCACTAGGGATCTCAAAGAATTACACTCTGTGAGAATGAACTGAAAAGGCATCATCTATGAAGCTGGAAGTAGGCCCTCACCATTCACCATATACACTGTCACTTTTATCTTGGAATCTCTAACCTAGAGTGAAATGAGAAATACATGGAGACTTTATTAGCTACTCGGTTATGGTAAGTCAGCATTGTCAATCTGACTGAATTTGCACAATTTAATTGTTGTTTTTACTATTTTTAAATGTGTAGAGATGTTTGCCTCCATGTAGTCTATGTACCACATGTATGCATGGTGCCTATGGAGATCAATAGAGGGCATCTGAGCCTATGGAACTGGAGTCACAAAAGGTTTGAGCAGCCACGCAGGTTCTGGGAATCAAACATAAGTTCTCTATAAGAGTCTTCTTAATCACTGAGCTGTCTCTTCTGCCCAACTTGACTGAATTTAGTATCAACATGGTAACATATTTCTGGTGTGTCTGTGAAGATGTTTTCAATATGATTTAATTGAGAGGGAAGACCTATCCTTATGGCAGGCAGCATCATTCCTTAGGTTTGTGCCTCACACTGAGTAAAAACTAAGAATTAAAATAGAGAATGGCATCGTATTCATCCTTTTCTGCTACGGACTCATTTGACCAACTGCCTCACATTCTCCAACAATTCTTTTCCTGTTATGTCTTCTATGCCCTCAAGATGTAAGCCTGTATGAACCCTTTGTCTAGAAAGTTGTTTTAGCCAGTGGTTTTTAGCATAGATAGGAATAAGTGATAATACCAGTCTTTTGCCCTTTTTACAGCAGCTCCAAATAAGATAGCTATTAACAACAACAACAACAAAAAAAAAAAAAAACAAATATTTTTCAGCATATGAAGAAACTGTATGTATTACTGGTAGGAACACAAAATGGTGCAGCCACTATGGGTAACAGGATGGATGACAGGTCCTCAAAAAAAATAGAATTACTATATGATCCAGAAATTATACATCAAGTCCTATATCCAAGATCATTGAAAGTCAAAATGCATTTATATTTCCATATTCATATTATCATTATTCACAATAGCCAAAGATGGAAGCAATATAGTACCTATCACATTATTCAGCTTTAGCAATAAAGGGAACTCCAGCACAAGCTATAGAATGAGTGGATTATAAAGACATTATAAGTGGCATATGCAAACCATAAAATGGTACATATTCTATAATTTTACTTCTATGAAGTGCATAGAATAGTACAGGATCAGAAAGATAAACAACATATAATATAAACTACAGAAATTGGTTTTAAACAAGAAGTGACTATGAATTAGTGCCTGTATAATAATGTCATAGGACAAATTAATATCTCATTTAAGAGGAAGACAGGAAACCTAGACAGTCAGTCATACAGAGTCTCAACTTTAGAAAAAGAAGTTAAGGCGAAATATAGGGAGAAATGTCAATAAGTGAGACACAGGTGAAAAATCTTTAAATTTAAATTTCTTGAAAAATCTAAGAAAAAAAATAGATGTTAACAACACAATATACCAGCAGTCTTTACCTTTCCTATCAATATTTCTATAAAAATTCAAGCATACAGTTCCTTGGGCTCTATATATAAATTCACTTAGATCTTAAATATTCAGACTCATCGTAGTTTTATTCAGGCATAATTTTTTTTTATTGGAAATTTTATTTACATTTCAGTTGTTCTCTCCCTTACCCCATTATCCCCCCTCCCTCCCAGGAACCCCCTATCCCATCCCTCCTCCTCCTGCTTCTGTGAGGGTGTGACCCCACCTACACCCCCCACACCTCCCCTCCCCACCCTCAAATCCCCCCCCCCCACGATGTCCAGCCTTCATGGGACCAAGGATTATTCAGGCATAATTTGCACACTATAATACAGTCAACTTCACATTTAAGAAAACTAACTGCCACTCCAGTGATCACCACATGATCTGGTTTTAGTGACCATAACTTTTCTACCTTGTTTCTTATCCAAGTCTCCTGATAGTTTCAGTCTTTGTGATCCTGTCTTGCTTTTAATTAGACAGCCTGTGTACCTGGGATGAGTACCTCCCATCAGTACCAGATTCTCTCATACCCTGAGCATCTACCCTGCCATTGATTCATGTGGACATGTTATCACGATAAATCTACCCTTTCTTATGATTGTACCAAAACTGTCATGCCATGCCTTCTAGCTTATGCCTGCCATCTCTCAGACGTTAACACCTGTTATGAGCTAGCTAGTTTCTGTGCTAGCCATCCAAAAGCTTAAACACAAACTAATCAATAGCTTTGAGAGCAAGAGAAAGGCATGTTCAAAATGACACATCTCAGTGGCTAGGGATATACCTCACTCATTAAAGTACCATACAAACTCCTGTAGTATAAACACACAGGACATGAGTTTTATTCCAAAAACCCACTTAAAAATACGCATATATATGCATATATAAATATACTGGCATGCACATGTGCATGCACATGAATGAACACAACATGAAACACATACTGTAAAACAACTCTAATTAGAAGATGCATGAAGGCCGGGCGGTGGTGGTGCACGACTTTAAATCCCAGCACTTGGGAGGTTGGGAGGCAGAGGCAGGCGGATTTCTGAGTTTGAGGCCAGTCTGGTCTACACAGTGAGTTCCAGGACAGCCCGGGCTACACAGAGAAACCCTGTCTCGAAAAACCAAAAAAAAAAAAAAAAAAAAAAAAAAAAAAAAAAAAAGATGCATGAAAACATATACAATTTGTCAAATACAAAGTATATGGTGCAATATAAATGTTGAGGAAAGATTTGCCAAAAACCAACAACAAAACCCACTGTATTTAATATCAAAGAACACAAAACTACAGAGAGTTTCAAATTATCCCCTAAATGGGCTATGGACAGATGCTTTAAAGATATTGTTATCAGATTGGGTGGTGGATAAGTACCATATATCAGTCTCTAAGAGCAATGAATACTTGATTAATTTCCTTTTCTGCACCATTTCTGAAATGCATAGCTGAAAATCCGTGGTCAATATTGAAGACACCTTAAGTCAGTGATTCTCAACCTGTAGGTCTCAACTCCTTTGGGTGTCAAATGACACTTTCATGGAGGTCACATTAAAGGGTTGGAGCATCAGGATGGTTGAGAACCATATGCTTGAGGTTAACAGTCAATATATGATAGCTAAATATTAATAACTAAATGGGCTCTAACCACCAAACTGGAAAAGGCATCATAGGATTTGTAGACTCCTGGAGAAAATGCATTATGGTCTGTTTGTTGAACGTGACTGTCTGTTTATTCTTATTACTCCATAGAAGAGTTGGGAAATTTCAAACATGAGAGGCTCAGCTTGGTATCAAAAAAGCTGAGTTAAAACCTGAAGAGGGACACTGAAATATAAATTATGGAAACATTTCTAGCTACTTTTAATGTAAGTCTAACTGCTGACACAAGGGAAAGTCTGTAAAGTAATATGAAGACTGCATTTGGGACATGATAACTGGCTAGCAGAGAAATCCCTCAAGGTCATATATCACTTAGCCAGACTCATAGCATGTTCTAAAGCCAAGTCTAGCTCCTATAAGAGGAGTGGGTTACTATGATCTCAGCAATAGTCACTGCTGAGAGAAGACCTCTCAGACCAGCTGAGCTTCTTGAAAGAAGCAGAGATCCACTAAGCTGCCAGAAAAAGTTTCAGACCAGCTGAGTTACCTGGAAAGGGCACTCACTCACCAACCTGTTGAGCTACATGCAGGATTTTTAGTACATGCCAGGTTTTATATCACTGAGATGTGACACTATGCTAGAATAGACTTTTAATTGATGTAATTTTCATTGTGTAATTTCTGCTTATGTAAATAGCTCCTCATCCATATTTCTGTAAGTAACTCCAATAAAACTCATTTGTTCATGAAATAATAAGAGTTTGGGACTGTCATCAGTTCCCTATCTATATGGGTAGATATTTGTTCATGTCTCCCTAAGAATAGTGTCACACAACAGCATAGCTTCCTGATGCAGAAAACCTTAGATAACCAGTCTGGACAATTAAGCCCTGAGTGAGAAGACTTAGGTGATTAAGATGAAAGTTACTACTAAAGCCTGGAATGAATAGAACTTATGTTGGAAGGGTATCAGTAGGTTTTAATAGTTGATTTGATTTTGATTAACACAGATTAATTATATACCCAGCCTCTCTTCCACTACCTTCCCCTAGTCAATGTTGCTCTTTAGACCCTCTTCAAAAATGGCTTACTCACATTCTCAGTATTATTTTCATAACATGATGTCATTTCCACAGAAGCTATGACATTTGACTAAAGGGTTTTGCCTTAATAATTAAAAACAATTCAATAGTTTCAATGTTCTTGGTACCATAGGAACCAAGGAAACAAAAGATGGATAGTGAATACTTATGCCATGAAGAGGCTAAATAATGAAGAGATGCAATAATTTCTACCAAACGTTTAGCTTTACTTTTTTTTATGGATATTTTATTTACATTTCAGATGTAATCCCCTTCCCCGACCAAGGAACTCCTTACCCCATCCCACCTCCTCCTGATTCTATGAGGATATGCCCCCACCCATCCTCCCACTCCCACCTCCCCACCCATGATTTCCCCCAACACTGGGCATCCAGCCTTCACTGGCCAAGGACTTCCTCACCGACCTATACCTGACACTGTCAACCTCCCCTACATATACAGCTGGAGTCATGGGTCCCTCTCTATGTGCTCCCAGGCTGGTGGTTTAGACCCTGGGAGATCTGGTTGGTTGATATTGTTGCTCTCCTCATGGGGCCGAAATCCCTTTCAGCTCCTTCAGTCTTCTTTCTAACTCCTCCATTGGGAACTCCTTAATCAGTTCAATGTTAGCTGTGAGCATCTGCCTCTGTATATTTCAGGCTCTGGTAGACCTCTAAGGAGACAGCTATATCAGGCTCCTGTCAGCATGAACTTCCTGCATCCACATCAGCATCTACTTTGGTGACTGCACATGAGATGGATAAGCAGGTGGAACAGTCTCCAGACAGCCCCTCCTTCATTTCTGTCTGACACTTTGTCTCCATATTTGCTCCCATGAGTATTTTGTTACTCCTTCTAAGAAGGGCCAAAAGCACCCACACTTTGGTCTTCCTTCTTCATGAACTTCATGGGTCTGTGAGTTGTACCTTGGGTATTGTGAGCTTCTGGGCTAATATCCAATTATCATGAGTGAATATCATGTGTGTTCTTTTGTGATTGGGTTACCTCACTCAGGATGATATTTCTAGTTCCATCCATTAGTCTAAGATTTTTCCAAATTGATTGTTTTTAATAGCTGATTGATACTCCATTGTATAAATGTACCACATTTTCTGTATCCATTCCTCTGTTGAAGGACATCTGAGTTCTTTCTAGCTTCTGTCTATTATAAATAAGACTGCTATGAACATAGTGGAACATATGTTCTTGTTATATGTTGGAGCATCTCCTGGGTATATGTCCAGGAGTGGAATAGCTGGGTCCTCAGGTAATTCTATGTCCAATTTTCTGAGGAACCTCCAGACTGGAACCACAGACTGGTTGTATCAGCTTAGATCAAGAATTGACAAATGGGACTTCATAAAATTACAAGTTCTGTAAGGCAAAGGACACTGTTAATAGGACAAAATGGCAACCAACAGTTTTGAAAAGATCTTTACCAATCCTACATCTGATAGAGGGCTAATACCCAATATATACAAAGAACTCAAGAAATTAGACTCCAGACAACCAAATAACCCTATTAAAAATGGAGTACAGAGCTAAACAAAGAATTCTCAACTGAGGAAACTCAAATGGCTGAGAAGCACCTAAAGAAATGTTCAATATCCTTAGTCATTAGGGAAATACAAATCAAAACAAGTCTGAGATTCCACCTCACACAGTCAGAATGGCCAAGATCAAAAACACAGGTGATAGCAGATGCTGGCAAGGAAAGTGGAGAAAGAGTTTTTACTTTTATGATACAATATCTAAAAAAGACCAAAATATTACAGCCACAGAAAGGAAATAAAAACAGCTTTATTTTTTAGAAGTGAATTATATGATTTGTCTCTACACAAAGATTCCATTGTTAGAGTCATGATTTTGAGACACGTCAGAGTCATGAATCTTGTTTCTATTGTTTCCTTTTCTTGTCCAACAAGAGACACTGAAATAAGGGTTTCCCCTGGCAAAATATTATGAAAAGAAGGCCATTGAAATGGCTCAGCAGGTAAAAGAAATTTCCACCAAGCTTCTTGTGCTGAATTCAATCCCTGATACCCACAGGATAGAAGGAGAGAACTGACTCTTGCAAGTTGCCATCTGACCTTCATAAGGTACCCTCTGTGATGAAATGAAAGTATTTTTAATTTATTAATTACTAAGAGGTTTTCTTTCCTTTTATTCTCTTTACTAAAGGCCCCATATACCCTCATACCAACTTTAAAACTCAAAGGACTTGCTATTGATGGAGTAGCAAGTCTCAGACAACTGACGAAAAAGTAAAAATGCTATCATATTCATCACTACATCCTCCTAAGAAAATTCTTTCTCATATACATCTTCTGAAAAACACCCCAGAGGCAAAATAGGCAGATTGTAAAGACAGAAATGATGCTGCACTGCTGCCTAGGGGATAATGTTGGAACACCTGTCTTGTTGCATGGAGATCTGCAGAGAAAAACAGCATCTGTGAAGTGGTCCTATCCCTCCAGGTAGCAGCCCAGATATAGATAGGTAGGGAGAGCCTCAGAACACTAGGATTTTTAATGAAGTGAAGCTCAGAAGAGTCAAAAATTATAATAATGCCCACAGAAATACACATAACATAGAGGCTAAAAACCATAGGGCCTAGAGCCAGAAAGATTCCATTGCACAGCCAACTTTGCCTACTACCATGTTAGCTTGGCAGATGATTCCAACTCTGCTTACTCACATTTCCTAAAAGGAAACAATGTTAAAAAAAAATGTTACAGGACTATCATGAGAATTGGCAAAGTAGATGTCTCAACAAATGGGAATTACACTATTCCTAGCAACAGTAACTAGGCCAAGTTGGTTACATTCACATTCACTCTGTGTGTTTCATTCCCTGAAAGTGAAACAATAATTACTGTGCCTCTCATATGATTTCATAAATCAAAAGATAAAGGGATTCATAAAGCCACATATAACAGGCAAACTATATTATCACCAATAACTTAAGTTGATCACCTGAAAATGTCAACTATTCAAATAAATGTCAGGACATGATTGGTTTGGTGCCTTTTTCCTAGATCCATTTATTAAATGTAACCTGTCACCAAATGCATACATAAATCTACTCTTAATCAAGTCTCTTTGCTGTGTCACCCAGTCTCCCCCTGTGAGAAATTGCCAATATTTCTCACAATATTTAAGTCAATTAAGCTTAAAGTAACTGATTCTATTTCTCTCACTATTGTCAACTTGATTCTTCCTGTATTACTCAAATGGTCCCATTCTTCAAGTTTGAGTCCATTGATCTCATGGGATGACTCCTTGGACTCAGTGTATGAAGGCTGCCATGTGACCTGGCATTCTTTTAAAACAAATTTGCATTTAGGAATGATTATGAAAAAATTGTTAGGTCTAGAGCATTTTTATAATAAATGATGTTTTATATATATATATATATATATCCCACATCCTTCAGGATTGTGCAGTAAGACTTCATAACCGCCCAGTCTTCATTTGAATATAAATATTCAGGACCCAAAAGACATATAAATAATATCTTTCTGTGGACAGCATATTCTGTTAACTTATTGCCATACCTGGGGAAAAATGGAGAAGGCCTAATATTAGAGTGATTACAATATGAGACCATTTATTCTTTCATTCATTTTGTTCATTGTAAAAAGGAGAAATTTTGAAGTAGATGCAATTAACATCGTGTCTGGCACATAATAGTCAATCAATACATGTTTGGCAAATAAATTAATTACAAGCTCAGTTTTAAGGTCATATCTACATAAACATTTTAAAGGGCAATTTCTCTGCATCTCTTATAAAACAGCATTATTCTTTCCAATTGTCACAATAACAAATGCCTTGGAAAAATTATAATGTGTCACTATAAAGATTTGGGATGCTGTAGCAGTCCTCAAGCTTTATTAATAAATCACCAAAATTCAAGATAAAAAAAAAAGAACAATTATCAGATCTGACGATTGATGGATAAATGTTTATCAGAAAACACAGCCTTTTTCCCAGAAGGAGCTATAAGTCATATGAAAGATCCCATTTTCCCTTGGTAAACAATACTATTATTCTGAAAACTGTGATAGCACATCTGTGTGGAAGATATGGAAAGGCCTCAAAAGTTATCATATATTGTACAAACTGTTCTTTATTTTTAAAATGCTAGTGAAAAAGAAAGCAATATATCCCACTTTGTCAGGTCAAAATCCTCCAAGACTAAATTGTGTCCTTAGGCAGAGTAACAACATAAAGCCATTGTTGAGAGTAACATGGGCAGCAGCAAGGGTATGAAGAGCAGAATTTGTCCCAAGAACCACAAATTGCCTTTTAGCTGCTTTTAAAGTTTATTTCCAACCACACCTGTCATTTTTACCCCACTACATACATATGTACTCACTTTTTTCCTTCCTTTTTGATCTTCCTTTGAACTCTGAGAGCATGTGGTTTAACAGAGACACAGAACTAATGAATTTTTGTGAGAGGAGACCCAATAAAAATCAAATTATTAATAGTGCCTATTTCAATCATAGTTACATGAAATGTTTTTTTTTTTTCATCTCCTAGCACTGCTTTCTTTTTGTAAAAAGAAATTGACTTTTTATGTCATAAATGGGTTTATAAAGACATTACTGAGGGGGGGTGAGCTTAAAATATAGATCATGTATCTTTAGCAACACCAATGTTTGCACAAAACCCAGAATAACACAGAAGAGAGAGAGAGAGAGAGAGAGTAGAGAGAGAGAGAGAGAGAGAGAGAGAGAGAAAGAGAGAGAGAGAAGCAGAAGAATTAATGAAAATATAGTCACCAACTAGTTTCTAATTAACAAGTTCTTTGGGGGAGTAATTATGTGATGGCTGGCATGAACTCACAGTGTTTCACTTGCCTCTGTCTCCTGAGTGCTAGCATTTAAGAGATGTACATAAACACTGAGCAACAAATTCATTTTTAAAAACCAAGTATACACTACAATTGTCACATTTTTGCCCAGAAACAGTTAATTAAAATGCATGGTTTTTCTCCATAGTTTCTGAGAGTCATCCTGAGAGCTATAATCCTAAGGCCCATTCCTTCAAAACTCTGCTGTTAAATAAGAAAACTAGAAAAATATCATCCTGAGTGAGTAACCCAGTCACAAAAAAAAATACATGGTATTCACTCACCGATAATGGATATTAGCCCAGAAGCTTACAATACCCAAGATACAACTCACAGACCACATGAAGCTCATGAAAAAGGAAGACTAAGTGTGGCTGCTTCAGTCCTTCTTAGAAAGAGTGACAAAATACTCAAGAGTGCAAATATGGAGACAAAGTGTCAGACAGAAACTGAAAGAGGGGCTGTCTGGAGACCATTCCCCTGGGTATCCATCCCATGTGCAGTCACAAAGGTAGATGCAGATGTGGATGTCCGGAAGTGCATGCTGACAGGAGCCTGATATACCTGTCCCTTAGAGGTCTGCCAGAGTTTGACATATTCAGAAGTGGATGCCCCCAGCATAACCATTGAACTGATCAAGAGGTTCCCAATGAAGGAATTATAGAGTAGGAGCTGAAGGAGCTGAAAGGGTTTGTGGCCCATAGGGAGAGCAACAATACCAAGGAACCAGAGATCCCAGGAGTCTAAACCACTAAACTTGGAGCACATAGGGGAGGGACCCATGACTCCAGCTGTATATGTAGGGAGGATGGCCTTGTTGGGCATAGGTGGAGAAAGATCCTTGGTCCCATGAAGCCTGGAGGGATGTGGGGGAATTCAAGGGTGGGGACGTGGAGTGAGGGGGGGCACATCCTCACGGAAGCAGAGGAGGGGGATGGGATAGGGGTTCCTGGGCTGGGGGGAAATGGGGTAAGGAAATGTAAATAAATATCCAATAAAAAATAAAAAGAAAACTGACACTTAGAAAGCCCTGTCAAAGTTATGTAGCTAGTTTGTGGACTGAGCAGGAATTAAGTGTAAATAATTTTAATAACACTTTTTATTGATTTTAATTATTTACCTTGTAGTTTAACACATGTCATGGAAAGAAACAAGAAGTTCACAAGCTATAGTTGAGCTTTAATGTCCCTTTAATTTCTAATTTATATTATTACAATTATAGTTGTATATGTACATGTGCTTGACTGAGGGACTTCATGTATGTGCACCATGGCACCCTTTTGTGGAGGTCAGAGGACACATTTGTGAAGTCAGTTCTCTTCTTTTACCATTACCTTCATTCTAGGGATCAAGCTCAGGTCACTAGGCATGCACCACATGGTTTATCAGCTGAGTCACTATCTCACCTGCCCTGAAAGAAATGTTTCTTTTGCTATCACAAATGGTATATCAGTAAGAGTCTTTGTTATGACTAAAACATTTGGTAATAATTTTTAATCCTTTGAGATTTATTTGTTCTATAAGTGTTTTGCCTGTCTGCCTGCATGCACATTGTATGCATGTCTGCTGTCTGACAAGTTCAGACAATGCTGTCAGATCCTCTGGAACTGCAGTTATGGATATTTTGTGAACTGTCATGTGGGTGTTAGAAACTGAATCTGCATCCTCCTAAGAGCACCAAGTGCTCTTAACTAAGGAGCCAAGTCTCTAGTTCTTGGTAGTAATTTTTTCATCGATATTATAGATGGAACAGTAAGGAGATGAGAAAGGTTTACAGAGTTTATTATTCATATCCAAAGCTCATTAAATCAGATGATTTGGAACTGGAAAAATGTACTTTGGCTGAATCATTTCAATTACAAAATTTATCTTAGGGATTTCATTTAGAGATTGTAATGTACTAAAAGTATATGGGCGGGGAGATGAGACTACCCAAAATTCTTTTCCACCATAGAAAGAAAAGTAATAACCAGCTCAAATTCTCATGTTTACAATAGCCATCAGCTTTGAATATCCAAGAATAAGCCCAATATGTTTAGGAAAAACCCTAAAGCATTATTATTATTTTTTTCCTTAAACTGAATATTCATTGAGAGATAAACTGGTTTTCATATGTCACCACTAGCTCCGCAAGGCACTTTTCATGACACTTTAATTAGCTGACCAATGAATTATGAATTCACCAATAAAATATAAAACAAAACTGTTTGTCAACCAACTATGGAAAGTTCAGATTATGTTATCTTTTCATGATCAACATGACAGAATTTCTTTAAAATGAAATTGAACTACACATCTTAAAGATTGCTCTCAAATACTTTTGACAATAGTTTAACAACTTTGTGATTAAACCCACATATAATTGAGGAAGCAACAAACACAGATCTAGAAATATGCAAATGCACATCTTAGTTTCACTCAGAATAATGTTCTCTCTCTACTAAGGAGTTAGAATTATGAAGAGATTCTGAATAATTTAGAAAGTCAAAGTAATACTGCAGCTCATTACAAATGCACCAGGGCTGAAGAGATACTCTGTAAACAATAGTGCTGACTCTGCAAGCATTAAGACCTGAAATCAAATACCAAGCACCTAACCCTAAACCTGCATATGTCTGTAGCTCCAGGATTAGAGGACAGAGACAGACATATTCAAAAGACCCTTGGCCAGCCATCTAGCAGAATGGAGAGTTTTCCATTCAGTGAGAGGCCCTGTTTCAAACACTAAGTGGGGATGCTATACTGAAAGAGATCATAATTCTGAGACACAGGTATTGCATTCTTGCATATTACACACACACATACACACAGAGCACAGAATGCTGTCTGAACACCATGTATATTTTCTTTTAGCAATAATACCCATTCCAATACTTGGTTAATTTAAAAACTACTAGAAAAGAATTATAAAAATGCATGAGAGGTTTGCTGATACTATTGAGGACATCTTCTTCATAAAGAAACCACTATTTTAAATGCATACAAATATACAATCACCAAATGTATTTTCAAATTAAAGCAAAATACCTGGATAAAATAATACACACACACATATAATTTATTTCATTTTTACATACATAGTCTAAAATATGAAATGTGCTGATAAATAGTAAGGTTCTTTCTTCTATAACCACTTGTGATGAGGAGAAGGTTGATAATCAATTGGAAAATTTTTAGCCTTAATAATAATAGTTGTTTTATATCTTTATTAATATCTCAAGAGGAGATAAACTTGACCAAGTTCTGAAGCCCCATGGTTTGTATGAGCAGCTTATTGCCCACAGTTAATTTCACAGCCCTGTCTAACTTCAGAAAACATGATATATACAAAGGAGTATCTAATGAGCACTTAACATCTACAAAACAAAGTATACGGTAACATCTACATCGGGAGTTGATGGGAGAAGTTAACAAGTAAAAAGAATACAAATCATAGACCATCATTTCCTTATTTCCTTGTTCTTTGTCACAATGCATAAGTATATATATCACTATGAAAACAGAGCTTTAAATAGCAAAAGCGTATCTTCATCCCAGAAACTAAGTTGTACACAAGATGATATTAATGAAGTTTTAGGGACAAATAGACAAATATGAGCAGAGAGGACATTATAGTTGTAACTGTAACCAGATGTAATTGTCATCTCAGAGGCTTACTTCTAAATAATGTTACCATTTCTAGTTCTATCTGAACTCTGGTTATCTGTTTTCAACTCAGCTGTTTGGATCAAATTCCTCTCCAAGCTGACTGATTCAAACTTGACTTCTCAATATATTGTTCTGCTTTGTCTTCAAACTAACTCTGGCAATCTGTTCTAATGTTATGGCTCTTTCTCATTCTCTGGATTGTTCTGTCTAACCTACAACTATCTCTGTAAAAACTGCTCTCTCTCCCCTTCTCTCTCTGTGTGTCTCTCTCTCTGTCTCTCTCTCTCTCTGTCTCTCTCTGTCTCTCTCTGTCTCTGTCTCTGTCTCTGTCTCTGTCTCTGCACTGCTCTCTTAAATAGCCTCTCTTTCCTGTGGTGTTCTCATGAGAGTTGGGCATATCCTATTTCTAACTAATTCTGTCAGATTTTCTCTGATTTGTTACTTTGTGTGCCCCTCCATTAGATATCACTTTTAAATATGGTTGCTTCCTTCTACAAACTAATTTTACCTAAACTAATTAAAAGGATATACTAAGCATATGTCTATATTCCAGTCAGAGGGATTAAAGGTGTACTGTGTGTCTGCATTCTAGCCTGATCACACAGACCTAGGTCTTTAAATGTGATTCTTTGCCAAGCAACCATGTTGCTTGATTAAAATTCCTCTATACACTGTACTATTAATTTTCAAATAGTCTGATGACAAAAACAATAGGAACAGTTTGTGAGTAGTCAGAGTTGGATTAACTCTATCACTTACATTTGTGAAGCTTGAGATATTTTTATATAACATGATCTTTATGAAACCTTTTCTGAAATTCATTAGAAGCACGTCAGGTTAGTAAAGTAAGAGATTATTATTTTTCTATGAGAGGTATACTAAGAGCCTAAATGAAATAAAACACCATACCCCAAAGGATTTTAGCCAGTGGAAAATATTGAAAGTGTTCCTACAAGATGCACAAAAGCTATTATTGTAGCCTATTCAAGAAATATGTGATTGAAAATGGTGACCCAGAATCTTAAGTGAAAGAGTTAAGCTTAGCATTTAAGAAAGAATGCTAACTCTAATAAATGAAGTTCAAACTTTAGAATTAGTGAAGCAAAGTTAAATGGAGTACAATTTTGAAATTTAAGAAAATGGCACAATTTCTGTGCATCAAGACTCTCAGCTATCAGCTAGGAAAAGTTATAACTCCCAGAACACTTAGCATAAAGATTCATGCAGTATAGAAGAAAACTCAAGATTATCAGCTGACAAAACATCAGTTTGTCAACAAATATAATTTAAACTTATTTCTAGTGCTAGGTAGTTGGCTTAGCAGTTAAGAGCACTTTTTCTTCTTGAAAAAGACCCAGATTTGGTTCCCATCATCCACATGGTGGTTTACAACCATCCATAACTCCAGTCCCAGGAGATGCAATGGCATTTCTGTCCTCTTTGGACACACACATACACACACACACACACAACAACACACACACACACACACATGTTGCACATACATGTATGCAAGTAAAACAGTCATATATATAAAATAAATCTAAAAATTAAAATATAAAATATATAAACCTATTTTAGCGATATGTATGATCCTATAATCACAAAATTGTCTCACCACAGATGCAAAGATGTTGGAAATGGCTTCAGGGAAAATTTGGGCACAAAACAACACTTCGAGGTTCTCTAGCTCCTTGTACTTTTTTCTTCTTTTGTTTTGTTCTCTGAACTTGCCTTTCTGCACAGTTTTTGTCTGTTTTCCCCATTGTTTCCTGAGAGGCAATGGTCTCAAATAAAGCTAATAGTCAATGAGTTTCTCAGATGGCTGAGTATGCTTACCCAAGTTCATAAAGAAGAAGTTCCTGTTGGAGCAAAATATTAATTCCAAAGAACTCAGACTACTAAAGACTTATCAATGTAAAGTGTTGGTTTTGAGTATGATTTGAGAGATGTGTAAGTGACCTTACCTTCACAATTTTGGCAGAATTACTTCATATATATCTAGGAACTTCTGAGATTAAAGTATCCACAGGAGGGCGACCCCATAGGAAGACCAGCAGTCTCATCTAACCAGGACCCCCAAGAGCTCTCAGATACAGAGTTGTCCAAGGCCCCCAACACATATACAGCATAGGACTGCATGGTTTTGGCCTCAGTAAGAGAAGACAGCTTAAGGTTCCAGGAGTGGGGAAGCCTGTTGGGGAGTGGGGGTGGGACATCCTCTTGGAGACAGGGAGGAGGAGGAAGAATGGGATGAGGAACTGTGAGAGGGAGAACAGGGAAGGGCATAATGACTGGAGTGTAAACCATTAAAAGTAATTTACAAAGAAGGAAAGAGAAAAACTGAATGATACCTAGAAGCAGGATGTATAATGTTTTTATGTGTCTTTACACAGACAGTACAGTGGATTTTCTCTATACTACACTCCTCCTCTCTTCCACATTTCATTCTAAAATAGAATGGATTACTTATAAAAGGCAAGAGCTTTGTAATCATGCATTCCAAGCCACGTAAGAAGGCTTTATAATGACTGGCTATTTGTTTAATTCTGTACTGATTGAAGTTGATATTTGTTTTTAAAAATTAGCTACCGCAACCAGTCAGAACAATTGCTAATTCTTTTCAAGGTCTCATTAAAGTGCTATGATTCCTGCTAGAAATGTATATAATGATTCAGGGAATAAAAACCAAACGCAACATCTCAGTTTAATAGGAATCTAGATGTCCACCAATGGTGAATTTTTAAAGCAAACCCTTCCCTGTAGGTTCATTATTTTGTTTACTGAAATGAATGTAAATACTAAAGCTCACAAAAATATGTGGATTATGAAAGTGAACAAACCTTTTTGTGGTGTGTGTGTATGTTGTGTGTGTGTGTGTGTGTGGTGTGTGTGTGTGTTTATGTCCAAGTATGGCGCTTGATTACATGAGTTTATTGATTGATTTGAATGAAAAGGCCCTATTTCGTTTTTTCCTATTAAGTATGTGAGAGCATAATCACTTTCACATCACCATAGAGAGGCTTAATGCCTAAGTGAATCACCTTCATAAAGTTAATTCCATGCTTGGCAATAACAGAGGAGTAAAAGGCTCAATGATACTCAAGACAGCTATGGTTATGAACTGAAACATGCCCCTTTGTAAATCAGTGAACTAATACCCAAAATTATAGGACTACCTTTTAAAAGTGTTTATATTTATAACTACATTATAGAGTGTAAGCTATATTTATATCAAATCATTTGCATAAATGATTTCACATACAACGCACTAACGAAAAGTTGGATTAGAGTTTCCCGAATTGACACACTTGCAGCTAGCCTGATAGAATAAATGAACACATATTTAATGTGCATCAACTAGGGGAAATAATGACTACCTGGCAAGGCAGTCATAAAGATTGAATGAGAATAACAAATATGAAATATATAGTGGGATGATCAGCTGACAATAGAAATATTAATGGCCATTCCCTTGTCCTCAAAGGTAGTTCACATCAGTCCTGAAGGTTTTGACATTTTAAATGATAGCTAACCAATTCAGTGCATGCATGCAATACAAGACAAATTCACATCTTCTATAAGAATTTAGCCAGGACTCAATAATATATTTCCATTGCCACTCTATGATTTTCATAACAGTGGATTGAGACAGCTGTCCCCTCAAATCCCCTCACAATGCTCCACATTTTTTATCCAGGAGTCATATTCCTCCCTTGTTCAATGAACCCTTATTCTCAGCTGGCTACTATTATTTCTGGCAAAATATCACTAGATAATGAATTCTGCTATTTAACTCCTGGAGACATTGCATTTCTTAGTAGACTTTTGAAGGAATGAAAGTCACCTGAGAGCCAACTAGATCCATTTTTTTTTCTTTTTTTTCTTTTTTTCTTTTTTTTTTTTTTTTTTTTTTTTTTTTTTTTTTTTTTTTTTTTTGTTTTTCGAGACAGGGTTTCTCT
The DNA here is from genome assembly GCA_021653895.1 of Mastomys natalensis. Taxonomy (NCBI): domain Eukaryota; kingdom Metazoa; phylum Chordata; class Mammalia; order Rodentia; family Muridae; genus Mastomys; species Mastomys natalensis. The sequence continues at coordinate 119,828 of JAJTUV010003496.1, forward strand.
GTGTAGCCCTGGCTATCCTGGAACTTACTCTGTAGACCAGGCTGGCCTCGAACTCAGAAATCCGCCTGCCTCTGCCTCCCAAGTGCTGGGATTAAAGGCGTGCGCCCACCACCGCCCGGCCCTAGATCCATTTTTAAGAATTTAAGAAATATAATTTAAGTTTTCTACAACTACATCCATTTCGTCCTATAGTCAAAGTTGAGAATGAGATAGTAGGAGGCCAGAGGATTAAAAAAAATCCATATAGTCTTCTCTGAATTCATTTTTAAGAATTCATTTTCCCTATCAAATAAGGTCCATTCTGCTTTTGTATATAGAAAAGTATTACATCATAATAAGTGTGCAGTTTGATTTACCTATCAACCACCTTTTCAACTCTAGTCAGAACAAATGAGTGTATGCATATTAATACAATTAGAGAAAAATAAATCAAACCATAATACTTCCAAACAGGATAAATGGCAGTTTAGGTTAGATAAGGCTCACGAGTTCCAGTCCTGACTCTAAATAAGGGGAAACGAAGAGGGATTACTTAAATTACAACAATGAGCCATATATGTCCTAATGCTTTATTATGTGAAAGGGGTTTTGCCTTGTCTAGCCATACTGCCAACTGCTTCGCAGATCCCACCCACCAGCTTGTCAAGAGAAGTTACACAGAAAAAGCACAATGCTTGATATTGATGCCTTAGCAGGGTTTCACTGATAAGGACCAAAGTATTATTTTGAACAATTAGGTGACATAGCTGTCTTCAAAGGTTGTATTTCAAGTATTTTTTAGCAACTTTTCCACCTTTTCCTAATTACAATTCTTCCAAATAATGTGATTTCATTTTTAGCAACACTTTGGCAACTATGTTAGTACATTTTTCATCCTGTTTCACAGTAAGAATTCAATCTTTACCCCACAATCAAGTCCTCTAAAGTGTGGCATATCCAGTAAGCAATGGTTCCTAAAGTGAGTTCTTCAGAAACTTAGACTTCTATAAGAGCAGCCCACAGGTAGTTGCTGCCCACTTAGCTTATCTCTACTTTTAAAAAAATGGGTTAACTATATGTATAATACATATAATACCTAGTTTGAAGGAAGAGAAAAGAAAACATGTCATGACACAGTTAACCCGAACTAAACTTCAAACCATCATTACCTAACCATTGGTTAATTAATATTAATAATAAAGCCCACCAACCACTATTCTCGTTTCAGTTATGCTGCTGTGATAAAACATACTAACAAAAAACAGCTTGGACATAACTAGAAGCCTTTATCATGACTTCCAATGAAAAACAAGACAGAATGGAGTAAGTGGGTATTTTATGCCAGTTTGATGGTATCTAGGATGGACATGGAAGTAATCTCTAGTTGTCCAATATTCTCATTCTGGAGGATTCATGCCTAGGAAACATGGCTTGTTTGTGTAAGGAAAGGGTGATTCTGAGGAAGCATGGATTAGTTTGTTTCCACATAGTTCTGAGGGAATTCCTTGCTATTTCCCTTCTGGGTCTGGCAGTCGATTCAGATCACTACAGCCTTTAAGTGTCAAAGTGTCACAAAATGCAGCAAATGAAAAATGTAGTAGCCAAGGAAACATGCTATTTGCTACAGAAAACGACACAAAAAGGTCACTGTTTTGGCTGCTTAGCCAAGATGGAAGAGAGCCTTGGTTGTCCTCTTGCTGAGTTCTTCCCTAATCAGTGAATACATTGTCAGCTGGCAAAGGAAGGAGCCTCAGATTCACTGCTGATTCTCTAATCTAATTTGTAACTATGAGGAGGACGAAGAGCAATCAGTTACTTGCCCTGTCAGGGTGATCCTATTAGAGCCAAAGTTCGTGGGCTAGTCGGTGGGCAGGGGAAAGTTTGTTCTGCTATTTCTGCTACCAGACTTCAGAAAGGTCCACTGCTGAAGCGACTCCCACAATGTATCTCTCTCTTTGGTGGTGGGGCCTGGTAAAATCCACTTTCTAATGTGGTAAACAAAACAAATTTCTGAGCCTAGCTCTTATTCATTTAAAACAGGGTTTTATTTTTTGATTTATTTATTTATTTATTTATTTATTTATTTTTGGTAATAAAAACATCATACTAAAAAAAAAAAAAAAACAGCTTGGAGGAAAAGGATTTATTTGTCTTAAAGTTTCATGTCACATTACACTATTTTGAGATAAAAAGGTAGGAACTTAAATAGCTAGTTTCATCACAACCATTGTCAATATTAGAGAAAAATAATATGAGATCTTTATCTAGTTGGTTGTTCCTCACTCTTGTATAATCACACCACAACCTAGGGAATGGTGTCACCATTATATACATGCACATCAACAATTAGTCAATAGTGGCTTGGATTTGTGGTGGGTTGAAAGAGATGGACCTCATTGGTCTATATTTGAACACTTGGTTCCCAGATGGTTGAACTTTTGCAAAGTATTAGGAAGTGTGGTTTGTTGGATGCGGTGTGTCACTTTGGGGTCCAAAAGTCCACAATCTCTCCTAATATCCCCTTCTCTTTCATGCTTGTAGTTCAAGATGTAAGCTCCAGCTATTCCAGTGGCCATGGCTGCCTGCCTGCCTGCTGTCATGCCATCACCATAGTGGTCATTGGTTTTAGTTTGTTTACATCAACCATATCTATGCAAAGTATAATGTCTGACAAAGCAAAGATGAGGAGAGAATTGACCATATAGTTTAGTTTATCGATGTTTGCTGGACTTAATGGAATGGTCAAGATTGTTTCTTAAAACAATTGGAATGTAAGTGATCATAATATAAAATAGGGATTTGGAAAATATATTGTTCTTCTTAGGCTGGAATAACAAACTACAATAGCCACATGGCTTAAAATACACATTTAAGGCCAATGAGATGGGTCAATGAGTAAAATCACTTACTACCAAGCCTGAGGATCTGAATTTGATTCTTGAGATCCACATGGTATAGGAGAGAACCAACTCCTGAAAGTTGTCCTCTGACTTTACATGCATACACTGGCAAGTAAGTATACACACACACACAACACACACACACACACACACCACATAATGCAAATAAAGTTTTGAAAACCAGACAATTATTTTGTCATGATTCTGCAGTTCATAAGACCATGGTCAAAGGGCTTCACTTTTGAATTTTATTTATTTATATGTTTTAAAGTGTGTGTGTTGGTGTGTATCTGTATCAAACTCACTTTTCTTGTTAGGGCACCAGTTTTACAACTTCACCTAATCCTTATTATTTCCCAAACATTCTATCTCCAAAATAGTATCACCACTGAATGTTAGGACTTTTTTTTTTTTTTTTTTTTGGAAATTTTTTTACATTTCAGATGTTCTCTCCTTACCCATTTCACCTCTCCCTCCCAGAAACTCACTATCCCTTCCCCCTCCTCCTGCCTCCACGTTGGTGTACTCCCACCCACCTTCCCCCGTACCTCCCCTCCCCACCCTCGAATATCCCCCCCCCATGTCCAGCCTTCATGGGACCAAGGATCTCTTCTCCCACTTATATATAGCTCCCTTGGATATATAGCTGGAGCCATGGGTCCCTCCCTAAGCGCTCCCAGGCTGGTGTTTAGACCCTGGGGCTCTGGTTGGTTGGGGATTGTTGCTTTCTCATGGTGTTCGGAATCCTCTCAAACTCCTTCAGCTTTCACTCTATCTTCTCCATTGGGAACCCATGATCAGTTTAATGGTTTAGCTGTGAGCATCTGCCTCTGAGTATGTCAGACTCTTGCAGACTTCTAAGGAGACAGCTATATCAGGCTCCTGTCAGCATGTACATCCTGACATCCACATCAACCTCTACCTTTGGTGACTGCACATAGGATGGATATCCAGGTGGAATGGTCTGTAGACGGTCCCTCCTTCAGTTTCTGTCCTGCACTGTGTCTCCATATTTGCACCCTTGAGTATTTTGTTACTCCTTCTAAGAAGGACTGAAGCCCCCCTACTTGGTCATCATTCTTCATGAGCTTTATGTGGTCTGTGAGTTGAATCTTGGGTATTTCAGGCTTCTGGGCTAAAATCCAATAATCAGTGAGTGAATACCATGTATGTTCTTTTGTGATTGGGTTACTTCACTCAGGATGATATTTTAACAATATGAATTTGGGGAGGCTACAGTTCAATCTGTAAGAAAGAATAATAATACCTTAGTATGTGTTTGGCCTCAAATTTAGCATCTCCCTAAGATTTTCTTTTGTTTATTTCACCGAACATGTTAACATTTATTAGAATTATAAATGTACAATTTGCTGCCAATTTCCCTCTTGACTCAAATTTACCTGTTCAATAACTCTTTAGATGTTCAAAATATCAACACAGTCCATCCAGGTAGGATGATAAAGAGAAGCACTCTCATAGCCCTACTTTCTCAAGACCAGCCTTCAGAAATCTGTCATGATACTGACTGTTTTTCCACAGTCTGCCTAAATTTTCAACAATAGAGATATACCTTTGATTCTGGAAGAGACAAAAAGAAATAAAATGGACAAAGAAAAGAAACTTAACCAGAAAATCATTATTTCTGAGAATACATGACACCAAGAAGAAATTCATGTTTCTACTATTAAAGGATTACCACGTGAGCCCTCAGATGAGCTCCTTGTAAGTTTACGAAAAGACAGAGACTTTCCTTGAGAACATGAGAACCAAATATGTGCTTCTTAGGGTGACGAGAGATATGGTGATAACAAATTCTATGCAGCTGAATAAAAAGAGAGCCTATGAGGCACAATACAACCCAATGGTTTGAGGGAATCAGAAAGAAAAAATCACAGATATTTGACTCATAGAATGTCAGCCGAAAATTCTGTCTTTCAGAATACATTAAAAACAGCTGCCATACTCAGACTAGCCTTGATCAATACTGTGCTGAAAGTGCAAGCAGGATGCTTTATGGGAAGTATAATGGAGTAATTCAGAACTGAAAAGAAACGTGATCACCCAGGTCCAGCTGGGTTTCTTAAAGTCATGACTTACAGAAGCAAAGGATTACTTTGCCTAACTGGTGCTCAGTGGGTGTTTTATAAATTGGGCAGCTTGGGTTCACCAGCCCTGCATTCGTGACTTAGACACCTCATTGCATTTGCCTTTACTTTGTCCAGTTGTTGTTTTATAATCCAATAGAGCATCTGTTAATTAGCTTGTCCGAATTGTTTTCATTTTGCATATCTCAAAATAGTGATAAATATAAACACAAAGCAAATTACAAAGTCAGGAGCAGTTTTTAACAGTGAAGTAGTAAATTTTCATTGGCATTGCTCCTTTGGATTTGCCTTTAAAGGATGATGAAGAGAAACAATAAAACATTGTTTTCCCATAACACCTCTGCATTACTTTTTTTTTCTTACTTCTCTGGGTCTATTCATTATAAACACAATTTCAAAACACAGAGGGATACCAATCAGGGAACCCTTACTTTGTCACCCTTACTCTGCAAACGACACGAGTGTGGAAAAGAGAAAGGATCTGTCATTCACAGTTTCAAGCAGCTGGAATACGTTTGGGATTCAAGGTGACCAGAACAAACGAGCCCCACAAGCCTTTCTTTATGATCCTTCTTGCTCCTCTTCTTAAGCCAACAGACAAAGCCTTGCATACCAATTCCCAGCTGCTCACAGTGCCAAGTAATTTAACACCAAAAGCCCCCTCAAGCCCTGGAGAATAAGAAGCAGCATATGCACTCAGGACTGTTTGATTAAAGCTCACACACTGCATCTTAGAAAGTGTCTGCCCTTTAGAAAGTTCAGAGTCCTTGGGCTATGTATGCCTTTGATTACTTCCTTCAAAAGCCTGAGATTGCCTCTTCTTCTTCATCAAAGGCTACAAAAATGGTGGGGAATTTGAACCAATAGTATTATCTGCTCACCTCAGATATTCAGGAGAACCTGAGAAAAACTTGTGCATACTTGGAATAGTTTAATAAAATGCACACTAAGCTTGGTTTGTGGAGACATACCTCAGAATACATAATAAAGTATAAGAAGGCTATTCTTTATACAATTGATGTGCCGTTTGCAGTATGAATAACGAACACAAAACTTCAAGTGGCAGACAAGTCTGATAAAGTCATTATGATTTTATATTAATAGTCTTCCTAGTTTAAAGTTTTAAATACACAAAAAACCATATGGAATGTATCAAGAGTTTCTATATAACCTCATAACAATCCCCTACCACTTTCCCCTAACATCTTGCAGCAATATGACAAGTCTGTTACAATCTGTGAGCTATTATTGATCCTCCATTTTTACTCAAGTCTATACTTTACATTCTTTGTGTTGTACATTTCTCAAGCACTCCTCTCTCATCTCTCGTATCCACCATTCATATTAATTCTCCTTCTCTCCTCTCCAAGGATAGAGTCCATGGTGTATGCATATTAGACAAGAATTCTACCACCAGCCCATATCCATCCTCAGCCTCTTGGTCCTTATATCTGTTAGTTCAACATTTTAGAGTCTATCTATGACCAAAATAATGTGGTATTTATATCTCTATATTTGACTTATTTCAAATAGCAAAATGCCTTTCAGATTTATCCATGTTATGACAAATGGCAGCATTTTTTCTTTATAATCATGGTTATATTTCATTGTGTATATATACTATTTTATCATTTCATATGTTGATAGACACTTAGGCTGCCTTTCATCAACAAATGCAAATGAAACCTACAATGAGATATCATTTCCCATTTGTTAAGATGACTATTATAAAAGTGAAAGTCAAGAGGTGGAACGCTGGGAGTGAAACTGCTTGTATAGGAAAGGACACAGGAGAATGGGAGGAAATACGAGGGATGGTATTTAACCTTTAAAAAGGGTAAAGGGAAACCCACATGGAAATGATATAACCACTGTAATCACGAGATGGTTTCCTATCCTAGGCCTGCACAGGACAACTATCAACAATCAGGGAGAGATGCTCATGAGGCCCTTATCCTTCACTATTGAACTATAGGCTACTGATAGATTCTGAGATGGATCATTGCCTGCAGTTGTTTGTTAAGGTAAATCTCCAACCCGAATAAGCCATATAAGGAAAAACAATTCAATTAATATGAATTCCAACTGTGTGTCTAGAATGGGCAGATGTACCACGACACTCCTATTATATTCTTCATCTAAGAAAACCTTTGCAACTTGTGGTTTCGTTAGGCCATGTGCTTCTGCTCCATTTTCCTTCTACATCCTCTTCTGTCTTCCTCTTTCTCCTTCCTTTCCTCATCTCCCCATCTCCTCTCTTTCCCTCTCTCTCTAAAACTTTCAGCTCCACCTTCCCTTCCACTGCCCAATCACTGAATCCAGCCTTTATCTTACAAGTTAAAATGGGGAGAAGGTTCATCTGAGTATGTGATTCACTCCTTACCTGAGGCAGCCCTTCTTGGGGAAGTGAAATTACCATCAAAATACAAGCAGCACCAGGGCAATCCACAACATTCCACCCACCCCCCCTTTGTCCAATTAAAAGGTTCTTTTCTCTCTGATATAAATTGAGTACAACTTTTACCATTCTACAATTTATAAAGTATAAACATACACTTAGCACCCAGTCCATCAATTTTGTCAATTAGATACTCTACCATCTATCCTAACTTAAAAGGCTTATACTTCTATACTTGACTTATGTCCTGGTTTTAGATCATATCATCTGAAAACCATCTTCTCAAATTTTTATCATCTTTTTCAATTCTAAACATTGTGGGTTGGCTACGAGACTACAACTACTCTTCATCCCGTCAGAAACCTGAGATCGACTAATACTACCTGAAAACATAAGGAACACAAAACATAGCTTTCAAAACTTACTCAATGTATAGAGATCGCTGATCATCTGGACAGTCCCTCATTGTTCAAAATGTTGTAGCATCAGTCTTTAGTCTTGTGGCCCAGGATCATCTGACAGACCTTTGTAATGAAAAATTTTGAAGGACTGATTATCTTGTCTTGTCAGAGATTATCAGTCAACTATTCTACATAGTGTGTCCTTTTTCTAGACAACATTAGTCTGTAGATGAATTAAGGTAATTTTTATCTAATGGCTGTCTCATCACAACTGGAACAACTGTATTGATGCTCAATTTCTTCTTTGAATCCAAGAAAGGGGTGCTGTCAGGAGCAGACAGGTCTCTAAATCAAATGGTCTTTAATAAAGAAATAGCCATAAATGTTATCTTTTGTGGACTTCTGACACCTTTGAAGACTATCTACGCAAAGCATTTCTGAACTGTTAAGCCTTGATTATTCTCAGCCATTTTCAATCGAAATATCTCAACAACACCCTTTTAATTAACTCAGACCCATGAGTTTGCTATCTGGCCCTCAACTCTATTGCTTAATCATCTAAAAACAGTTTATAATAGAAATTATGTAGGACTGTATCTAAGCCTTGTATTCTTAAATGTGTTGCATTGGCACAATGCCTATAAGAGAACATCAAAATACAAACAGCACCAGGGCAATCCACAACAGTTGTGTATTCATTGTTGAATGTATGGTGCTCCGATGGATAGCTGCAAACCCATGTCCACTCTGACAGCATATATTAAACACAGCAGGCCAATAAAGCAACAACAACAAAAAATAGAAATAAACATAAGAATTATTGGGGTTTCAATTGCTTCAGAAGCTCTGGTTTCCATAGTGCTTTGCAGGAAAGAATGCATTGAGTTGCCAAGACAACCATCCAGTGATTCTACTGAGCAGCTATAAGCTTGTAAGGTATAAACAGAAACAGCTAATTCTTTCCATAAAGCATGACAATGCTTATTTGTATTTATTTTTCTTATAACTAAAAATTATTGACAATGATTCACTGTAAATGCTAAGAACCAGAAAGGTAGCTCTTTGGCTAAAGAAAGGTCCTTGACATACAAGCCTGAAAACCCTCAGGTTATCCTAACCCATGTGTCCTGGTTGGGTATTGGTTTGTATGTTTGTTTTCCAACTTGATACAGGATGAAGCTATCTGAGAAGACAGAACCACAATTGAGAAAATGCCTCCATTAGAATGAACCATAGGCAAGACTGTGGGACTTTTTGATTAATTAATTAATTAATTTTAAACTCCAAATTTTATTCCCCTCCAGTACACCCTCTGACTGTTCCACATCCCCTACCTCCTCCCCACCCCCTGTCTCCACGAGGATGTCTCTACCACCCCCACCCCACTCCAACCAGACTTCTAAACTCCCTGGTGCCTCCAGTCTCTTGAGGGTTAGTTACACCTCTCTGACTAAACCCAGACCTGGCTGTCCCTGCTGTATATGTGTTGGGGGCCTCAAATCAGCTGATGTATGCTGCCTGGTTTGGTGGTCCAATATTTGAGAGACTGTAGGAGTCCAGGTAAATTGAGACTGCTGTTGCCCTCCTCCTCAGCTTCTTCCAGCTTTTCCCTATTTCAACCACAGGGGTCAGCAGCTTCTGTCCATTGGTTGGGTGCAAATATCTGTATCTGACTGTTTCAGCTGCTTGTTGGGTCTTTTGGAGGGCAGTCATGATAGGTCCATTTTTTGTGAGCACTCCATAGCCTCAGTAATAGTGTCAGGCCTTGGGACCTCCCCTTGAGCTGAATCTCTCTTTGGGCCTGTCACTGAACCTTCTTTTCCTCAGGCTCCTCTTCATTTCCATCCTTGCAGTTGTTTCAGACAGGAACAATTCCGGGTCAGAATTTTTGACTGTGAGATGGAAACCCCCTCCCTCCCTTGATGCCCTGTCTTCCTGTTGGAGGTGGGCTCTATAACCTTACTCTCGCTATTATCAGGCATTTCATCTATGGTACCTCACTTTGAGCCTTGAGAGTCTCTGGGGGAAGAGGAGAACCTGATCTGGTATTGGGTGAAGGAAAAGGACTGAAGACCTGAGGGCCAGCAGAAAGAGTGGAAACAAGCAACCTCCAGAAGTAGGAGGTTGGGGAGACCCTCCAGAATCCACCAGAGACCTGGGAGGTGAGAGACTCTCAAGACTCAAAGTGAGGGATATATTCTTAATAGGTGATAGTCTGATGTAGGATGTCCAAGCCCATTGTGGATGGTATCTATCACTCATAGGTACATACTCCTGGGGTATATAAGAAAGTAGGCTGAGCCACGGAGAAAAAGCCATTATGTTGCACTCCTCTGTGGTCTATGTTTCAGTTTTTGCCTCCAGCTTTCTGCCTTGAGTTCCTGACCTGATTTCCCTCAGTGAAGGAGTATTATCTGAGATTTGCAAAATGAAATAACTTTTTTCTTCTCAAGATACTTTTGGCAACCCCAAACATAACAGACACAAATATGCACACATACAATGATAATAGTAATAATAATAATAATAATAATAATAATAACTGTTACTTTTATTATTGTAGGATTAAAGTTACATTTACATTTTAGGAAAACTGGTAAATGTTTGAGATTGATATGTATCCTAGTTTCAAACATTATACAATGTACACATATATCAAAATACCATGAAGAACTTCATAGAAATATGTAATTTTTATGTGTCAGTTAAAATCATTTAAAAATTAAAAAATAAAAAGACATAGTTTTTTGTGATATATAGAAAAGCAATCCATTTTTGTATATTAACTTTGTATACTACAACTTTGCAATAAGCACTATTTCCCAAGAACCTTTTTGAACTTTTCAGCATAGCTAGTCATGTCATCTTTGCACAAATGTAACTATTTATTCGTCCCAAACATTACACATTTTTTTTTCATTTCTTGTATCAAGGCATTAGCTAATATATCCAATGCTGTGTTGAAATACAGTGGTGAGAAGAGTCATCCTGGCCATGTTTCTGCTACTGGGGAGAAAGTTTCTAATTTCTTATCATTGTGAATGATTTAACTGTAGGGTTTTGTAAATCTTTATCAGTCTGATGAATTCCCTTTTGTTTCTAGTTTTCTAAAATTTCTAGGATGAATGGATGTTACATTTTATCAAATGATTTTCTGAATCTATTAACATGCTGACATGTTTTTCTGTTGATGTAACAGATTACGCAAATGTCTACAACAACTTCCACACCTCATGTCACATATTTGTATAGCACTGATAGAATTACAGTCTGCACTCACATTTTCAACATTGTTTAATTATTTGAAAATGTTAAATTATCAAAAAACCCTCATTATGTGGTACCCTATGTATAAAATATACACTATATATCCATGCAATGATATATGTACTTAGCCTATATTATTTTAAATTATTTTTAATTTATGTGCTCGAGTGTTTTGCCCACTCATGTCTGTGCAGCATGGGTGTATGATGCCTTTGGATGTCAGAGAAGACATATAAACCCCAGAAACTATAATTATGAGTGACTGGTTGTAAGTACCTTGTAGGTGTTGGGAACCAAACCCAGGTCCTCCACAAGAACTACAAGTGCTTTTAACCACTACATTATATCTCCAGCTGGTGTCATACATTCTTATTATTCAAAATATGTTTATTCTATAGAGGGATTCCCAAACACGATTTAACAAAGGCAAACATAACTCCTAGGTGAACCAGAGAATAAGGTTTCTGCAAGACTTAGTCACATGTTCAACCAACACATACATAATCTTGTTTTGTATGTTTTTTATTGAAAATGTACCATTTGATGTATCTTGTTAATTCATTAACATTGAACCCATGGCCAATACCCCTAGAATGGATTTTCTTCATAGTCAACCTGACTGATTTTAGAATCATATAATTGTCATACCACTGCATATGTCGTTGTTTCCAGGGAAGTCTAACTGAGGAAGGAAGAACCACCTATGAATATGGGTGGCATCATTCCATGGACTTGGGTCATGAGCACTATATAAGGAAAAGAGAAAGCCAGCTGAGCAGCAGATTATCTAGTCTCTGTCCATACTTGAGGAGTCCTAGCTGTATGATCCTGGTGTCATGAACTGTCACAAACTCTGCTGCATGCCTTCACCACACAATGGACTTAATCCTCTCAAATCATGAGACAAATTCATGCTTCCTCTCATAAGTTGACATTTTCAAGCATTTGATTACAGCAATAAGAAAGTAACCTATACTATATATTTGTGTATATATATATGTGTGTGTGTAAATATACATATAATATATATAATATATAAATATATGTATATATTTGTATAAATGTGTATATGTAATCCTCAGAGCATGTACAATTTTTTTTTGCTTAAAAAAGCTAAACGACACATGCTAAGCAGTGACTCATTGTCGAAAAATATTAAATCTTGAGGCATGCACAAGGGATATTATATTGTATAAGGCTGAAATTAAAAGGCAGAACATTGATTGATTTATCCCTCAGCTGCAATGTTTGTGTTACCTACTCAAAGGTTTAAATGTTATGCTATTCTAGACTTATCTGTGAATGGCTGCAAGCACAGAAAGTATTTGAAAGTTTTAAAACAAATAATAGGAAGAGAATTTGTATATGTAACATTCAGGAATGATGTGAATTAACTTACTGTATACACATATACATAAATTTATGCATATATAACATGATTTAAAGTGTAACAAAGTGTGAGAGGATGCTACATCAAATTTACAGTAATGTTTGTTATACATAATTCTAACTTGAATTTAATTTTTGAACTTTCTTTTTTTCAATTTTTACATATACATTTGTGTATTACAAAGTCCATCACAATGATACATTTTCGAAACTAAATTTTCAGTGAAGAATTCCTAACTCTGATACACACAATCTTTAAACATGGTAGGTTAGACAATTTTGATAATACAGACAATGCCTGATATAAATTTGATTAAAAAGCTATGTATCTATATATAATAGAAATATTTTTCAATTCTATCAAATGCTAGCAAGCTCTTTTTAAGAGTATAGGATTGTAGTGATTATGGTCCATTTTCCTAAACATTTCTGCACCTTCAAAAATTTTCAAAATGAGTTACCATACATCTTTTTGGTTTTTTTTCTGAAATAAGGTTTGCTATGTAGCCTAGGATGGCATGAACTTAGTATTTAAAACAGGCTGGTCTCAAACCCAGAGAGATCTACCTGCTTCTGCCTCACAAGTACTTGAATTAAAGGCATACACCACTATGACCAGCAACATAAATTTCTTTAAATGAAAAAGAAGGGGCTGGGGAAATTGCTCAGTAGGTAAGCACTTGCCATGAATGTCTAATGACCTGAGTTCAGGAACTCTGAATTATTGTAAAGGTCAGGTGCCATCAGGTCCCTGTGAGGATGTGGGAGGTGGACATAATTCCCAGAAGTCTGAGGGCCAATTAATCAGGCTTATACAGTAGTGAAGAAACCTTGTCTGTCTCAAGAGGGTAGAAGTATAAGGACTGAAGTTTGATCTCTGATCTTCATATGTGTGTGATGGCAAACGTGTTCTAGCACCCCCACCCCCACAGAAATAAACACATATACAAATAAAAAAAATAAAGGAAAAATAATATATTTAGTGTTCTTAGTGACTAATTAGAACCTTGGAGATTTAAGCAATTGTTCTGGAACAAAATCGCCATCAAAGATATCCAACCTCGGTTCTATTAACTTCTAGTCTTCTAGTATTTAGTTCTCTCTCTCTCTCTCTCTCTCTCTCTCTCTCTCTCTCTCTCTCTCTCTCTCGGCTCTCTCTTATCTCTCTATTCCCCTTCCCTCCCTCCCTTGCCTCCCAATCCTCTCTCTTTCCTATAATTCTAAAAGGAATGAAGAAGACTGATAATAATCTACAAATAAAAGAAATTATACTAAATAATGCTACTATGATATTACCAATATAAACATATTGACAGGAAACTGAATTGTTAGTTTTTAAATAGTATGTATACATTTTATTTATTGAAGCATGCTCTATATTTGAGTGTGCTGAAAAGCTTGTGTATCTAGCTATTAAACAACACACCATAACAAACATAGCACAGCCCCAAGATAAGATATTATAAGCTTTTATCTAGGCAAAACATTTTAGCACATTGATTTCTTGCATAGATTTTATTCAAGGACAGGTTTTCCCATTAAGACTTTAGTTATGGCATAGAACCTTTCTCTGAATTTCCCCATGAAGACTCAAAGAAAGAATACAGATTAAAGATTTAGAAACTTGGAAACTTGTCTAACCAGACATCAAGAAGCAAATAGTCTGTAGAGATTAGCTTCTAGAGGAAGAAAGGCACAAATCATAAAGTTCAAGAGAAATATTAACACCTAAGAGTTTTGAAAACCAAGTTATATGAAGTAAAATAATAAGAACACGCCACTCAGGCATATACTAGTGGCACCTGTTTGGTTTCCCATGACATCCCTTCAGAGTAGCTGCCAGCTGTTCTCTTACTTTCAGTGCCACCTCTTACTTATAGAAAGTATGATTGTAAAGTAACATGACTATTTTAATCTAATGCACCATATATCATCTTCCTCTTAATGAGAAACCTTCCTTTCAAAGCAATCACTGCTCAAAACCAGTATGAATCTACATTTTATTAGCATCCTTCTGACATATGAGAAAGATCACCTGAACATTATATTGCCATTCTAACATTATATTGCCATTCTATTTCTTTTAATTCTAGTGTGGTGGCAAGATGCCATTTAAAAATTATTTTATTGCTTTTTATGCAAATCATCTATCTCCCTAAGAGTTATAATTGGTCACCATTTAAGAATGCTCTACATAGCCAAACATAAAATTTATTATGTATTTTAGTGTTTATAGATTTTGACTGCTTGATTGAAAACTATTCCCCACAATCTTGTGTAGGACCATGAAAGGCAGCTGATTTCTCCTTGAGCTAGGTATGAAACCCTGGAAACCCCACAGGTGACCTCGCAGTGTCCCCTGCAAGGGACGGTAGGCATTTTGCCATGTTCCCAGACTCCAGGCTCCTGACATGAGGCATCGATAGATAGATTTGTGTCTTTCAGTCACTTAAAGGCAACTCCCCCACTAGCCCCTCCACAGGTAGATGGTGTGACCACAAGCCTCAAGACAGAGCTTCATATTAAAGATCTCCTAAAGGCCAGAAGGGCTTAGTCAATTAAGCTTTCCTTCCCAGACCCTCCTCCCTACAAAAGGTATTTAACCTCAGGCCTGCCCTGAGAAATGAGGCTGTGGTTTCTCATCTACTTTCTGCCATGACAATAAACATCTTAAAACCATGGACTGTTTCTTTTCTTCGGGATCCACTGCAGTGGGGAACAATGGAATATGCCTTTGCCTACAGAGCTGCTATCTAATCTCCCGCTGAAGACCTCTCTGCATTCCCAGCCACAGTGACCACGAACCCAAGTCAGCAGCCCACTACCAAGCCACACCACTGCAAGCCAAGGACTCTCCCATCTGGATGCAGCCAGAGTGTTTCTCCCCTCTCCCCTTCTGCCATGGGCCGTCACTTTGTTCTTGGCTCTTCCGTGGCTTCCAAGAGCCCAAGAGCCCCCACCCATGGAGCTGTGTCCCTGCGGCTTCCCATAGTCAGACAACCGTCCAGTGCCAGCCTAGGGTGAGTACAGTTCAAACTTCCTACCTCTGCCTCTCCAAGCGGCACTAGGCCTGTGGTGGGGCAGACGCAGGAATCCCACTTTAACCCAGCAGTCTTGGGTGTTTGAACACTTGGTCCCCAGTTGGTGGAGGTGTTTGGGGAATTTTAAGAAGTGTGGCCTTGCTAGAGGAAGTAAGTCATTAGAAGTGGATTTTGGGAGCTTAAGGCCTCTCCCTACTTGTACTTTCCATTCTCTGCCACAATTCCTCACTATGATGGGACTTGTATCCCTCTGAAAATATAAGCCAAAATAAACTTTTATAAGTTGCCTTGATCGTGGTGTTTTATTTCATGGTAAGGGAAAAATAACTAGTACATAGATATATGAGAATCTCATCAATATATCATTGTTTAAAATAATTTATCAAATAGCATATAGAATATTATATTTTCAGGATCCTGAGAGATGGCTCAGTGAGTGGTTAAGAATACTGGCTGCTCTTCCACAGGTCGTAAGTTCAATTCTCAGCAACCACATGGTGGCTCACAGCCATATGTAATGGGATCTGATGCCCTCTTCTGTCATGAAGGCATGCATTCAAATACAGTACTCATATATATAAATAAAAACTCTTTAAAAGAATATAATATTCATATATATATTCTATTTAAATGCTATTTACTAAGTAAACTGTCATGGGCTAAATGATATTTATCTTTTAAATACCAAACAAAACAAGGTCACCACCATTACAAAGTTTTCAACCTGATAGGAGAGATCCATAATAAATAATTACATATATTTAAATACATGAACAATATTGTTAGGTAAGGAAACATGCTACAAAGGAAAATAGAAGAAATAAGGTAGCAGTACTATGAGGTAAGCTACACTTTTTGATATAAGAATTAGTAGTGTGTAAGAAGATACTCCAATGAGACAAATAAATCCAACTCCACAGGGGCATAACATTCCTAATTGAAGAAGCAACACACTGAAGTCACTGAGGTCAGTTTGGTTTAAATGGAGCAGGAAAAGAATAACTATTGAACAGTAGGGGCAACCAGAAAGCAGGTGGAACTCATAGACTATGTAAAGGGCAATATTGTTTTGTTGTTGTTTTTCAAACTGTGATAAACAATTCATTGGTTCCTTTGAATAGGTAAATATTAAGACCTGATGAAAAAATTTAAAAGATAATTCTGAATTCTGGGGGGAGGGGCAGAATAGACTGTAGATCGCCTAGGATGTTAGTGATATGATCCAAACTCTTTAAAAAAAAAACTGTGTGGGTGGAGTGATGGCTCAGAGGGTAACTGCACTTACTACACAATCATCAGGATCTGAGTTTGGAACCCAGAAACTCTAACCCCAGAGGTATGGACAGCAGAGATAGGAGGGTCAATGGTGGTTGCTGGTTGCTGTTCTAACTCCAGGTTTAGTAAGAAACCTTGTCACAAGGGAAGAAGGTGGAAATGGATAGAACAAAACACCTCACCTCCTCCTGTGGTCTCTCCCCACAAATACCTTCACAACACACACACACACACACACACACACACACACACACACTCACACACATATACACACAAATGCAATGAGATTATAATGGTTGCTTGCAATAAGAATGTCAATATTGAGCCGGGCAGTGGTAGCCCATGCCTTGGGAGGCAGAGGCAGGTGGATTCTGAGTTTGAGGCCAGCCTGGTCTACAGAGTGAGTTACACGACAGCCAGGGCTATACAGAGAAACCCTGTCTTGAAAAAACAACGACAAAAAGAATGTCAATATTGAAGGCAGTAAGAATTGATTAGCTTTGATATAATTTAAAGGAACATAAAATGTTAGCAGCAAAATATTTCTGAAGTTTGATGTTATAAATCATCTTCAGTTTCTTCTTTATATGCCCCATTGGTTAAAAAAAAATATATTAATTTGGGAGTATAGCAGACTGCACAATCAATAACCCAGTCTTTAAAGCTAATGTCAAACATAAGTGCCAAAGATCTGCATCTGCTTGGATGTGAAGTTGCTGCTGCCAAAATCACAGATGGGCATGGGGTCCCTTCTGAGAAGTGATGGGCGTTGGATAACGGCACATGTCTAATATTGAGACATAAAGACTTCCTTGAGAAAGTCAGACCATCAGTGAGCCACTTAGCAGTAATCACAAAAGGTAATCTTGGTAAGAGTGGGAAGTATCCCAAAGAGCCAGTCAGCAGACAAACAGCAGAGGTCAATGCTTCAGCATAGGTGAAGATTCAGTAGCAGGAAACATTTTCTTAACAAAACCGTGTCCTGCTGATTAAAGGTGCAGGAGAGGGAGCACAGGTCCAAACAGGCAGGCGCTTACACAGAAAAACACAGCAGAAATCAATCTTCACAAAATCAACAGGAAGACTTACAGTCTCTCTGGTCAAGCAGCAGATTCATTAGAGTCAAGGTTCCCTTAATAGGAGATGATGTAATTTCTTTATTGATAATCGAAAAATTACCCTAATGATTTCATCTTTCGGTATCTGCATATTTTGTAGATATGTCTGCCTTATAGAGGTAGTTAACATGAAAGAAGAGTCCAAGGATGCTAAAGCGTTCACTCATTTGTAAGCTCCATTTAGGTAGCATGCTTTCTTATCTGCAGTCTTTTTTTAGTTTATCGTAAAGTACAAGCTGTATGTGCAGTTTTACTAGATTTTATCCTGAAATGTTGACTAGAAGTTCCTTGTTATCGAGAATCATGTTTTGCTTGTGTTTTTATCCTCAGCATATCTAATATTTGGTTCATTATCCACAGGTATGAAGGGATAAATAGAAAAATGTATATTATTCAGCTTTCTAGTGCCAAAATGTCTGAGAAAATCAACATACAAGAGGGAAACTTTTATTTTTGGCTCGTTGAATTAAAGGGTTTCAGTTCATGGTCACTTAGCCATATCACCTTGAGTCTATGGAGCAGCATCGCTGAGTGATAGACAACATGGAAAGTGCACAGAAAATCATCTCATTGCAGAAAAGGAAGCTGATGGATGGATGGATGGATGGATGGATGGATGGATGGATGGATGGACAAATGAATGGATTCTAGTGGGGATCTCAATATCCCCTTCAGGATAACACTCGGTATGAATTAACATCCTTCCACTAAACCACACCTGAAAAATACACCCCCCCCCCAATAGTTCCATCAGGCATGTACCATATCTTCATTCACAGTACCATTAGATGACATTTGAGAATAGAGCAATGGTACTTTGGTAAAGAGCACTTACTTCTCTTACAGATGAGCTGGGTTCAAGTCTCAGCAACCCACAAGGTGGCTCACACCTGCCTGTGCCATTAGTTTCAGTGGGATCTGTTGCCCTTTTCAGACCTCCACAGGCTCTTTCATGAATGTGGTGCACATATTTCCAAGTAGGAAAAACATTCAAAAACATAAAATAAATAAATTTTAAAAGAACGGTTAAAAAGAATTCAAATATTAATAGAAGGGACAAAGCTGATACTATAAGAAATTCTACTTAGTGACATTATAAAGACATTACATTTCAACTATATACTTATGTATAAAGTTTACATTCCTTTCCATATTATTGCCTGCCCAAACAAGATAAATTCCTTCAGGGAAAATGCCAGATAATCTAAATAGTTTTCTAATCTTTGACTACAATTTTATTCATGTTGATTCAAACCAATTTGAACTATTCTTATATCCAATAGCTGTTGGGCTAACCTGTGATACCAGTATCTCCTGGAGATATGGAAATGTTCTGGCCTCCTATTAGGATAGTGCAATATTTCCTACCTATGAAAAGTGACTGAAAGCCATTGCAGTGTCATGAAAATAATGTAATACTATCTCAGTGTTTAGCATTTTGACAAGATATATTTATTTGTTAGGTCAATCAGAGACCAAAGTCCCAGACTTAGCTTTGTCACTGAATGGCCATCTGACCTACCACATCTGACTTCGATTTTTGGTGGTACCATTTACTCATCTGTACAATGTACAGGTACATTCAGTTACCCCATGATGGTATTTTCAGTGTTAGATTTGCATATCAGCTATGTGGTCAGGATCCCAGAACGCAGCAACTTATAAACATTACACAGACATTTTGACTATGAATCTAATTACATTTTGAATATATACTTTCATATTAATTTTACATAGTTCATAATACTACCTGCTCAAGTATGATAAATTCAAGCAAAACTACAGATGATTTGTTTCTCACACACAATATAGAAAAGGATGTTGGTAGAGAAAAAGGATGATGGCAGACATGGTGCAATTCTCAACACAAGCCCTTGTACTTGAAAAAGAATTTATATAAGGACAAGTTTTCTTACAAAATTTAGTGGCACATTCATAATAAACGAAAAATAGTTCCCTAATCAAAGGTGAATTAGAGACAGACAGAGGGGGAAGAGAGAGAGAGCACTAAAACATATGGAATGAGGCTCTGCTTGTATACAATTTGACACATCATTGGAAATATTTAGTTAACACTTGAGGACCCCCATGGTACCATATAGTTTGAAGAAGTAATGTTTTAGTTAATTATAGCTAGCATCCCTCATAAGCCTCTAAATTATTCCTGCATACTTTTCCAATTAGTCTATAGTATAAGAAGACTTTATAACTACTTTCTAAAATTTTCATTTCCCCTACTTAACAATAATTTAAAGTAAATAACAATAACCTCAAACATTTTGATTAAAAGTAGTCAAAATGGGGTTTTGAAAAATGGCTCAATCAGTCAAATGCGTCCTGTGCATGCATAAATACCTGAATTTGGATCCGAGGCACTCACATGAAAACTCAAGAATTGGTGGTGTGACTAAAATCTCAGTGCTAGAGAGGCAAAGGCAAGTAGACTCCTGTAAGCTACTGGCCATCCAACTCAGCCAAATTGTCAGCTCCAGATCTAGTGACAGACCTTGTCCCAAAAAAAGAGAATTTAAAGAAGATACCCAATATCAATCTCTGGCCCTTACACACATACTCACACATGCATGCATCCTCATATACATACACATTCATAAAGAAACATGCTAAATACACATAGCACCGCACACAAATAGATAAGGACAAGTGAATCATAGGCAGAGCCATAGTGACCTGTCCCCTGAACCTACACCAGCTGATACCCTGTTCTGAAAGGTATCTGTACTCCCCCTGAACACCTATGCTCCGGTGCCATTCCCTTTCCCACATCCTGCCTTTTTGTGTTTATAACCTCTGTGTAAATAAGTAAATTACGATGTGATTTAAATACTTAAATAAATAAAATTTTAAAAAAAGTAATACAAAGAATGATCATTATTATCATAAGTAAAACACAAAATACTTATCATGTGTTACACACATGGTCAAAGGCACTTTAGGCACCTTTTTTGGTTTAATGTTCACAGTGATACTATAAAATAGTTGTCATCATTACTACTTTATATATGAGTAAATGAGGTATACAAAGATCAAATAACTTCTTCAACATATCCACAGTTCCATGGGTAATAGTTCTATTACATAAATCTCAGCTACACAATTGAAGTTCTTTGTCATTGTATTACCATTCTATTACATATTCATGTTAGACAATCATTCTTTTCAAAAAAAAAGTATTAATTGTTAAGCAGAGTGGTGATGAACCAAGAGTTTGTGGGGGATATACAAGGCAAATGCTGTTTAATGGGAGGCTTATCTCCAGAATGCCTTCCCACCCCATCACCTTAGATAAACCTGCATCAATTGCTCACGTGCATTAATTTTCTGTAGGCACTGAATCAATGAGTTCAACTGGTCACACTCACACAGGTGGGTATTCAGCTACGATTTTCATGAGATAATAAATATTTGCTGCTTCACGACTGCACTGCCCCCCCTGCCAAAGAGCGCCTCAAGCATAGTATTAATGTAATAAAAGCTTTGGTAAATATTTTCTTTCTGGAAATAAAAAGCTAATAACATTATCATACTATAACACTAGTGAAACATGCACCTTGGACCTCAGTGTATTAGCTCTATAATACACTCTTGTTAGCAAGCTTATAGGACTTGATACACAAACTTCTCTGAAGAATCTGTTCTAAGTGATCATTTAAGTCTCTTTCTAATTTCATATAGAGGCTGAAGTACCCTTTTCCATGGATATATAGGCAATCATTTGTCCTATGGAACTGAAAAGATAGAATCTATGCTGGAATTACAATAAACATTATAGTAATGGCAATCATTCCTACAGTTATTTTATCCACAGTATATGCTAGGCATTGTTTGATGTGTTTTATAAGCATTGTCCCACTTTATTCTTATGTCCTAATTTACTTTCTGTAGCTGTGAAAAAAGAACTTACTATGAGAAACTTGGAAATAATGAGTTTATTTTATCTTATACTTCCAAGTCATAGTTCATTGTTGAGGAAAGCCAGGGCAAGAATTCAAGCAGTAGCAGAAACAGAAACAGTGAAGAAATGTTTCTCTCTCTCTATCTCTCTCTCTCTCTCTCTCTCTCTCTCTCTCTTTCTCTCTCTCTTTCTCTTTCTCTCTGTCTCTCTCTCTTGTCTCTCTCTCTCTTTCTCTCTCTCTCCCTCTCTCTCTGGACTAAGCTACTATGGAGATTATATGCAATTAAGTATCATTATTCCTGTTTCTCAGATGAGAAATATATAGAACCCCAAACAATGAGGTACTATACTCAAGAATCTGGCTATGAACCAAGGGGTCAGGATACAAAGCTCAGAGTCTTAATTATTGCAGACACTGCAACCACTGAGAAAGTGGGTAGCACAGGGCCTTCTCTTGGGAATTGTCTGAATATTACATGCCTTGTAGAAGCTTCTTTTTCTACACAAATACACCATGAAAACAAATAAACAGTTATATTTCTTCCCTCTGTCCTTCCATCTCTCTCCCTACTCCTTCTCTCTCTGCTTGCCATTGTCTATGAGGTAGATCAGCTTGTTTAACTCATACTCCCATGTTAATCATGTTCTGCCTAAAAGCATGGAATAGGTAAACATGTACTACACGTATATCCCAAAATGACAATGAATCTCCCCATTCCTTAAGCTGTCTATTTCAGGCACTTTGTCACAGTTATAGGGAAAGTAACTCAATAGTGCCTGTCTCCTTGCTTGTTATTACTTGGTTGTCCCCTGGGTATCCTGTCCCAGCAGCCCAACTTCAGTGCTGCATTGTTACTTAAAGGCACTCACGCCCCTTGCCACCATTCTCCAAGGCCATCACTGTCAACCAACTACCATTTAAATGAAATGGTAAAACCTACTTAAACAAAACACACAATTTTATCTCAAGCATGAAGTTTGAAAAAGTCAGCGAATGACATTAGGAAATACCAGTATGACTTTTTCTAGAGATTTAGCTCAGTAGAGGAGCCCTTGCTTAGCCAATACAGACTTCAGTTTTCAGATTTCAGGGTTCAGGGTACAGTTCTGCTGGTGGTGGAAGAGGAAGACAATGCATTTCTTTCTCCCAGAAAAGGCAATGGATGGTTTGTGAGAAGGAAAATGCAGTGAGGAGAGGCAGGAACACAGCACAAGGCTGTTATCAGATTTAAATAGGAGACTGAGAAACAATGGACAAAAATCAGTATTTTTAAAATGAACATTAAATCCTTTCTAAAATCTATTCAACTCTTTCCATAAATGTGGTATCACCCTCCTATTTTCTCTTCTTCAATTTCACCCACTGCTCTTGTCCTAATGCTAAGGTACTTCCTCACCCTACAGCCCACAGACAGCTATCTCCCTGATTCTTGTCCTGTCTAATTCCTTGCCAGAATTTGCGATAACTCCCCGGGACAATCTCTTTCTGAGATAATCAAAGGGATGGAGAAAAGTGATTGAATTCACCATTCTCCAGCCCCACGTGGCATGCCAGCTGCAGTCTGTGCAGACCTATTACAGTAAAAGCTGTGTTATCTGGCAGTTACCCAAAAGGAAAGAACTGGAAACCAGCATTTCTAAAATGCCCTAATACAAATCTCCAATCTAGTAGCTGAAATTGATGCCATTGAAATTCAACTACAGTGACACAACACTGTGAAAGGGACCTGATCAAAATGCAAAGCTAAAAGTTGTCTCTGATGACTTGAGCTAAGCAGCATAAAAGCCAGTAGGCAAAATAAAAATCTATCCTCTCAACTTTATACAGATTGAAGCAAAACAAAACCCAAAGCCACAGAATGGTAAGTGTACCTCCAAACTCCAAGTGGGAGGAGAAACTTAAGAGGTAGCTGCCAAACCTTCAAAAGAACTTCATCCTTAAATTAACATAATTATAATGTAGGAATGCACAAACCTGTATAATACATATTAAATGAAAACCTACATAGAATTCTTATAATTATAATTGTAGAAATGGGTGTCTTGGAGGGAGGAGAAATAAGTGGGAAAAAAAAAAAAACACGACATTAAGAGCCTTCTTGACTTTAGGATGCTGGCACTCGGACTATTGTTTTTCATTTGTAAAATGTACATAATGTCATTAATGTATTGCTTACTACTTAAAAAGTAAAGAGGACAATATCCTCTACTAAGACTAAAGAATTCAAACTCATTATGCTTACAGAAGCAAATGACATATGAGGTTGCTTCTAACATTAAGTCAACGGGATCCTAAGACTCAATCAACTGCATTCATATTTAAATGGTCACATTTAAAATATTAGAAGCAGAGAAGTGGTTTTCAATTGCTCAGTGCCTGGGAAATTTAACTCAATTAAAAAATATTTATGAGGCTTGAACTGTACACTTTATTCTATGAAATGGTAATGAAATATATAGAAATCTTCACTATTTGCCTGTAAACAACTCTGAAACCACCCGAGTACTGTCCTGGCTGTTGCCTGCAGGCTCCCTTTGCTTACATTTTTTTCTCTGCTTCTCAAATCCTGCTTATACCTGACATTGAATCCCCATTTGAAAGATGGTAGTCCTTTTATAAATTCAAGTAGCGATCAATGTGATTTAAGACAAAAATAATGATGACTACAGCGTATCTATTTATTAACCTTTAAGTCAGTGCTGAACAACAGTGGAAACAGAATTGTTCCTGACAGATTTAGACCATCAGGCTTCAGTGCCTTTCATTTCCCTCTCCATTCAATACAATGAAGTTCAGGTCATGGCCCAGAGGTTAATGTTTGCCTGGGCTTATATATAATCACCGCTCCTCATGGATATGACAAAGAAACAGAATGAGTACTACTTATGGGTTTTTTTCTCCTCACATGAGGTATATAATCTGTTAGTATGCTTTCTTGTTGTTCAATGTACAAACTGATTTAGAACAATATTCAAGAAATATGAGTGTATCTAATCATTGATGGTTAGTACTTTATATTAGTAAAAGGATAAGTCTTAAATCTTAGTCATTGGTAGTTTACTTTTTGTCTTCTGGTTTCAGTCATCAAAATTATTTATCAAGATGCTGTTAGTTGCTCCTAGCAAAATACATGGAAACAAATGGAGTGTAATCCCTTCCAATCCTAATGTATGGAGTGGTATGACGATAGAGTGCACCTAGGTTTGAAAATAGTTTTCAGTAGTTCCTCTAAACAGATGTTTAACATTTATTTATTTATTATTTTCATGATTAGAGTGATAGCATGCAATTAACAATATGCCTTACTTGCAGAAGAATTTCACAAACTAGGCTCCACCTAGGTTAGGCATATACAGTATTTATATAAACAGTAATTATTCCAGATTGTCCTGTTAGTCTCCCTCTCTCTCTCTGTCTCTCTCTGTCTTTCTGTCTCTCTCTCTCTCTCTCCACATACATGTGTAGGGATATGATTGTGTGTATGTATTTTCAGGCACACACATATGCATATGTACGTTTTTATCAGGTGGAAAGTTGATATCACATGTAAACAGTCTTTATGAAACAGGGAACCTACATAAATAAAGGGACACTAGAGGCAGCCAATAATTGAGGCATCCTTTAGGGGAACACATTCTGGAGTTGTGAATGCATAAATAATCAAGGTCGCTTTATATTTTATTTCCATTTCACAGAACAAAGTGTACAGTCAAGCTTCATAAGCATTTTAATTGGTTTAAATTTCTTAGGAACTTGGCAATTAAAATGCTTCTTTGCTTCCAATATCTTAAGTAATACAGGTTTATTTGGAACACAATAGATTTAGTCCCTCAATACAGTTAGCTTAATGGTTTAGAAATAATTTCAAATATATGCCATGTACATATATAATTCATATATAAGTATTTATATTTTAATCATATAGTAGAATAAAAGTTAGCCTATTTTAAGTTTGTATTTTATTTATAAAATATAATTTCTGAAATGTAATTTAATACATCTTTCTCTTTCCTCCCTCTCTCACACATATATGCATAACATGCACAGACACACAATAGCAAACACTACCATGACAATAATTCTAACAAAATAAAAAAAAAGTTACATTTTTTCAAGGGCAGGTGATAATATAAACAACTTTAGGGTAAGGCACTCAACCCCATGTAAAAAAACATGTACTGCATATTTAAAGATTGTTGCCACTATCAGGTTAAACTATAAGCTCCTGTAAATGTGCATGTAGCACATCTTTTTGTTGTTTTGTTTTCTAAGACAGGATTTCTCTGTGTAACCCTTGCTGTCCTGGAACTTGCTCTGCAGATCAGGCTGGTCTCAAATTCACAGAGAACCACCTGACTCTGCTTCCCAAGTGCTGGGATTACACATACCCACCAGGTCCCTGTTGCACATCTTTAAGAAAAAGCACAGCTTCTGATCTATGCCAGTAACAGCAGCAATTGCAGAGCACTACACCATGCCCCAACCCACAGATGTACTAACCTCCTAAGAGGCAGGCTCTAAGCCAACACACAGAGGTTAAAAGCCCCACCTCCCCACCCCAATGCCCCTACCTTCAAGAATCCCAGAAAGCCTAGTAGCCATGGGCTCTGCACTGCCCAGTCAGAGCTCCATCTTCCAGTCCTCACTTATATCAGCCACAGTCACAGAGCAACACACTGAGCCCCACTCCACAGCTCTGCCCACCTCCCAAGAGGCAGGCTCTAACCCTACACAAACGCAACACACACACACACACACACACACATATAATACACAAGACAGAGTAGGAGATAAGGACACCTTATCACACCCCACAGCTCTACTTGCCTCCCAGGAGCCTGCTAAAACCCAAGATATAAAGCACCATCTGACTCCCAGAGGCCTAAAGGCAAGCACAGAAACATAATCAACAGAAGACAATATAATATGCACCCTCAGAACCGAGCAATCCTACTATATATAGCAAGCCCTGGATATCCTAACACACCTGAGGAGCAAGACTGTGACCTTAAATTCCATCTCATGAAGATAGAGGCTTTTAAAGATGAGGTAAATAATTCCCTTAACGAAATATAGGAAAATACAATCAAACAGGTAGAATCCCTCAAAGAAGAAACAATAAGTCCCTAAAAGAAATACAGGAAAATATAATCAAACAGGTGA